>JACCGJ010024416.1:0-34288 GCA_013407085.1 Atriophallophorus winterbourni
TGATTTTAAAGTGAATGAAACAGCGTTGACACTCGCGAAAATATTGTACCGTCATCATAGTCCGTTACGATTTCGTCTATGTAAATGCACTAAGTTGTTGAGCATTGACTACGGAAAACAAGATTATCGGAGCAAGTTGCTCTCGTATCCATCACAAAACACAAATGAGCATGGAAGCACTTTTGTTGAAGACCTCACAACTCACGCTGTTCATTAGGCTGTCGCATACCCATACTCGAAGACCCGTTTCCGAATAAGTCCAGCTTTGAACAGAACTTTAAATACACAGTTAGTTACTTTAATAACTCGTCTTCCCATGCTTTTTTAGAATATTTTGCTCGTATAGCCGAATACCGCTACAAATGTGTTATAACCCAAAAGCTAAGTTCGAATAATGATATATCCACAGTGGCTTATAAATCAACCCTATTTTACCGTTCCTCCCTTGTTCTTAATCATACGGATAATCATGGTACTGTAACTACCTGATGACTGCAAACAGCACAATTTTGCTAGTGGTGCTGTGTAATGGAAATCCATTCAAGTACGGATTTTTAGCTAAATGTTCTCCTCATGGTGATATTCACACGTATATCAGCACATATAAATTAGTTGTTTCCATCAATTGCGCCAATCTTATTATGTGGATATATTTAAAACCTGCTACTTAACACCTGATTATCCATCAGACCTCAAATACCATCTTACTTGCCGGTACTGATGAATTAAAATTGAAAAAATGAATATTTTTTTTAAAAAAAATTCATGAGTAAGGAGGTCGTTCACGCAGATAAAAATTGAACTGCGTTCTTCGATTGTCCGAATTGTGAATGCTTTTAGGCGACTTAAAAAGCAAACTTTGAAGTTCTGTTTGATAAATCCTCACCAACTATGTTTTGTCCGATTCCTGTTAAAAATGTCTCCATTTTGATCCACATAAACACATTTAATTGATGACATTTTGGGCTACCATTGTTTTAATTATTTTGAAATTTGTCAATATTTTATGGTACATACCACAAGCAAGTTGGCAGATTAATTTCAACAATGTTGCAAACTCGAAAGATATTGTAAGATATTGTGGAGGTTCAGTTAGTGCTAATCATAAGATATCACATGCTATGCAGAACAACACTCTCCAACTCAACATCAGATCAGGAAGTGATGAAAATTGCGACGAAGACAATAATGAACCTGGAATGATTCAGTTTTTGGAAAGATTGCATACAAAATGTATTTCATCAACAATTTTGGAAGAATTAAATGATGGAAAATATCATTCGCTTTGCATGATATGTACTTTGTCAAGTTCCGTCAAACGACTCCTGTGTGTTAAGGGTTAAAACGGACCGGTTGGCAAAAAATCTTTTTGAATAGTCACATTGAAGTCACAACATGTAGAGTCACCTTTCAGTACGGTGTTTTGGTCACGGCGTTCACCTACATTTGATAGACGTGTGTTTTGTTTCGCATTTCTCGTTTGTTGCGTGACTCGTAAGTGAACGCGATTAGCATTGGGCAGGTTGACCTCAGGTTGAAATCCGGTGTTTAAGTTGTTGTGAAACGCGTCCGTAACGTAATTAATGTTTGGGTCGATAAGTGCAAATGTTGTTATAAGTTTCAAATGTTCGCCAGCTGCCACTTGAATTGTCAAGGTGCAATTATTTACGGTCTTTCATTTCAACTCGGTACACTATATATCGGATCAACAAGGGATTAACATCAGAATAGATACGAATTATGACTGCGTATTTATATTGGGAAATAATCATAAAATGTGTTTAATCTTTGTTTAAGCTAACCCTCTTCAGTTCCAATCGTGTTTTGATAATAACATATTTAACATTTGTTGTTACTTTTATTAGATTTACTGAAAAGGGAACAGTTTCGAGACTTTCGGATAAAGGGGTAAATAAACTAGCTAAATGTTGACAAGATGTGAATGACGGAAAAGCAGGCAAATGAATATTTTGTTGACAAGATAGCTTTGGAATAAAATCAAGTATTTCTTCAAATATTCGAAATTTTGATTGTTTAGAGTTTGCTTGTGAAAATATAGAAGAATGAGTCACAAATAAGTAGTTAAACCATCAAAAATCCAGCACACATCGAAATTGTCAAATTTCCAGTCAGGCTTGATCATTATCATTCTCACACCTCAGATTTAGTATATTACTCACTATGATTCAAAACATATTTTGCTCAACTATATTTATCCTACTAATTGTTCAAACAAAAATGTGACAAACAATATCTTAATGGATTAATTTTCTTCACATTTTAGTTACTAAGGTAAAACTCATTTGCAACAAAATATTTCAATCAACGTCATTCATATATATTCTTAAATATATATAATAATTAACAATAATGTGCATTATATATATATATATATATATATATATATATCGCTCACAGCGATTTGATGTATCGGTCAATCCTAATTAGTTGCATGCTGATGGCATCATGTATGATCAGTAGCCGTGAACAGTATCTGAGTTTCCCAAGTTTGTAGAAGACACGTTACTCAGCACTAACAATTTCAGTGGTTCGGTGCAAGTTCGTACAATCATGAGTGGTCATGTTCAAGGGCTTTAATATCTCTGTTTCAGCATCGCTTCAAGCTTTCGGTCAAGTATTTATTCAAACCTAATTTAGATTGTTGTAATAAATCTGTGATCTGAAAAAGACAGATGTTGCATAAATGTTTTAAATTATCTGCTTTTCGACGAAATTTAAATTATTTTTGTTGAATACTCCATCAAAGCATCCGCCGCATATTGAACATATCGTGGATGAAGAAAGTAACTAATGCTGAAGTGATTTCAAATGCTGGTCAACAGAACATGTTCATCCTTCTACATCAGCACCGCTTACGCTGGCTGGGTCGTGTGTAAAAAATGAAAAATGATCGGAATCTTAAAGATCTAACCTATGGAGATTTGAAGTTAGGAAGTGCACTATTGAAAAGACCGTACGTGCGTTACAAATACGTGTTCAAACCAGATATGAAAGCTATTTACAATGAGTCTGTGAGGTAGTAATTATTTACTGACCGTTCACTTTGGAAGCAATGTGCAAAGGGCCATGCTCAAGCTGTTAAAGTGCAGATGAAGCTCTTGGATGCTGAACGCAGATCACGCAGAAGGCTCGGAACTGTGCCCCATTAACAGGGTCCTGTCTATCTCTATGATCACAGCGAAGAAGTTTATATCTCCCGAGTCTGACTGTTTAGCAATTCTACATTCTGCTAAGCATGAAACCACTATGCGTTGTTCTTGTTCTTGTCCTCAGTCGTTTACATGGTTCCACGTATTGTGTCACAAAAAACATCTTATGACAAGGCTGTCTTGAGTATAAAATGATGATTAATCTGCAATATAGTAAGGTCTAAGTAGGCATTAAAATGATCTGATCGAGTCGCAGAAGTGAGTGGAAATAATTGGCAGAATAAGAACAAGAACAAGAAGTCGATCGCAAGAAAAAACGTCTTAGTTCTAAGATGGTATAGTAGGAGATTAAAATTGCTCGAGAAAGAATTTCAAAATTCTCGGAAGCATTACAAGAACGATTGCGGGAAAGCAGAATACAATTTGAGCTAAGACAATAGAAAAGACATCGTGAGACTCCAGTTTATGATTAATTCTAAACGAGCCCAGAAGAAACGTATAAAATGAGATTCTAATTATTTTATTGAGCATAGAATTAAGCTGATGAGTACAAGTCAACAATCACTTTGTGATTCTGTGTTTGAACACCGTGGTTAGTTGTACGAAAGGTATTAAACAGTGGCACTCTAGTATATATTTATTTACCACTTATCCACTGTTTCAATGCGCATTTGACTAAGCATACTATCTCCACCTGTTGAACTCAAACAAGCAAAAAGAAGTACTAAAGTGGAATTACTGGTAATGTGAGCAAAACCATAATATATTCCTTTCATTCCTGCTAATAAGGAAGAAACGATTAAGTAAACTTGGAGAAATCCATATTGTTGAATTTGAAATGTTAAACTCATCAAACAATTTTATTCTCAGAGCGTCCTTTGTATTTTCAATAGTTATAAATACGAATATTCGTATTCAATCCCAAACGAACGTTTTTTTATCTAAAACTGCACTTAAAAACAATCGTTTGTCGCTCATTGTATAACCAACTTTTACTGAAAGTTGCAATTATCATATAATAATCATTCATCGTTGAACACAGTATACGATCACCTGTTGTACAAAACAAATTGCGAACCGTCACATGAATAGAGTGGTGCGACGTGAGGTGCACTGACCGTTCAAACAAGCGTTCACCGCGGTGCTAGACGAAGTTCAAAACAAACTTTTATGTGATAAATAAGAAACATGCTCGATACAAGTTATTAATTTCAATGTGAATGAAACAGCGTTAACACTCGCGTAAATATTGTATCATCATTATTGTCAGTTGGTTCCCAAGGTTGTCACAGCCGGGGGTGGTGGTAGGGATAAGCTCCCGCTTTTTACAAAATGCTCTCATACGGCGTGCTTCTCGAATAGCCTCTGAATACCGAAGCTCAACTCCTGGCCTGCTCGTGGCGAAACTGCTTTTACTGACAGGAGAAGTGGCGAAGGCGGATGACTGGCGCCTCAAAACCAGTTCGCTTAGGGTAGATGGAGCTCGTCAGCCTGGGAGGGCAGTCCGTCTGGGGGATGGAGACCCTTTTTTCAAACCTCCGCTTCCTGCGGATTACACAATCACAATACTCCGCTAAGAGCAATCCCAAGCCCGTCTGCAAAAGGAGGAGGTTTAGACGCTTGGTCAGCAACTCCACTCTGTAAAAAACTCAAACCGCTACTGAAACCAAAGCAACATGTAGAACCAAAGTAAAATCTCCATGCTTGAATCGAGAAGAAACCTCATCTGAGGTAAAAATGGAGCAGACTGGTGAAAGCCCAACGGAATCCAGTCAGCAGATGAATCTTCTATCAATGAAAGCAACAACAAAGATTGCAACATCCGTACGATGTATGAGGTCGCGAAAGAAATGCAAAGGTATGGTATACAACTGCTAGAAATATGTGAAAGTAGATGGAATGTATCTAGTATGTTCGTTTTAACAGCTAGGGAACGGATTATTTGCTCAGGTCATGGAGATGAGAACCATAGTCATTCAGAAAGCGTCGCGATTATGCTATCCCCAATAGCTGCAGGCGCTCTTATTGGATGGGAACCCGTTGACTCAGGGATAATCACAGCCAGATTCAACTCCGAAGGGAAGAAATGTGATGGTAATTCAATGTTATGCGCCTACAAGGAATGCTAGCCTTGAGTCAAACGAAGAATTTTACGTACGTCTGCAGTCTGACCTTGACAAGACGCCCAAGCGAGATATCAAGATTTTGATGGGTGACAAGAACGTGAAATTGGGTCCAGACAACACAAGGGAAGAACCTGTGATGGGTGCGCATGCCCTATGTGAAATGAATGAGAACGGTGAACTTTTCGCAGATGTTTGCGCGCTTAACGATCTAGTCATCGGAGGCAGCATCTTCCAACAGCGGAACATCCACAAGGCCACCTGGACATCACCTGAAGGTGTTACTGTCAATCAAATCGATCACCTATCGATTTCACGAAAATGGAGACATATTCTCTGTGATGCACGCGTAATGCGAGGTGCAAATGTTGCTCCAGACCACAACCTTCTAATGACCACAAGTAAAATCAAGTTGAGAGCTCTCTAGGAAACCGGCAGTCAGCCTAGTGTAAAGTATCACACGCAGAAACTAAGGGAAGAGCGTAGAAGGGAGATTTTCTCAATCTCACTGAAAAACAGATTCGAATCACTTAACAACTAAACCCTTGAACTTCAATAAATAAACACTGGACCGCTCTGAAAGACTGTTGGCAATACACTTGTAAGCACGTTATTTGCAGACGGGTAAAGAAAGACAAAGAGGGGACCTCGAGTGAGACCTGGACACTGATCAACTCGAGAAGGCAGCTGAATAAACAAATCCTTCGGTGTAAGGACACCAAGCAGAAAAACCAACTGATCGAACAATACGGCTCCCTAAATAAAGACGTGAAACGAAGTGCCAGAAGTGACAAGAGGCGGTTCTATGAAATGCTGGCAACGGAGGCGGAAAATGCAGCAGAAAAAAGAAACCTCAACACCGTCTACAACATTACAGAACCCTATCAGGAAGAAAAATACCTTACGGCAAAATAGTAAAGGACGGTTAAGGTAACCTCATCATTTAGGAATCGGCTCAAAGCAAGCGATGGATGGAGCACTTCAAGGAACTCCTAAATCGACCAGCACCTACTTTAGTCACTGGCATCCCACCTGCAGCAAATTTGCTAGACGTAAACACCGATCCCCCGGTCGAAATGAGATCCTTTTTACCTTGAAATCGCTGAAGAAAGGCAAAGCACCAGGTCCAGATGAGATTCACCTAGAAGCTTTGAAGGATGATTTGGACACCTCGGCTGATATGTTACTTTCTCTGCTGCAGAAAATCTGGTCAGAAAGACGGGTCCCAAATGATTGGAAGAGAGGTCATTTGGTCAAAGTTTCAAAGAATGGGGATCTGAGGCTATGCAAAAACTGGCGAGGTATCATGCTGCTCTCAGTCCCTAGTAAAGTACTTACACGCATCATCCTTCTGCTTTGCGCGCCGCTATCGATTACGTGTTACGGCCAGAGCAACCAGGCTCCAGAAAAAAGTCTGGTATCGACCGAATTGCGACCCTCCGCATAATAATTGAACAAAGCATTGAATGGCAATCGCCTCTTTGCCTCAACTTCATAGATTTTGAGAAAGCCGTTGACAGTGTAGACCGCGACTTCACATGGAAGCTTTTGCCACACGATGGGGTCCTACCGCTGTACATGGACCTCATAAAGCAGCTGTATGAAGTTGCCTCCTGTCAGGTAATTCACAACGGAAGACTTACCGATCCATTTGCAGTTGAGACTGGCGTCCGCCAGGGATGCATGTTGTCCCCAATGATTTTTCTGTTGGTAATAGACTGGACAATGAAACAGACAGTAAAGAGTGAGAGGAACGGTATCGATTGGAAGGAATCCGACTATTTGGAGGATCTGAAATACGCTGATGATGTCTGCTTGATATCACGTGACCCCCAACGTCTTCAGAGAAAGACCGATAGACTAGCACACTTTGCTTCATTTGCAGGACTACGCGTGAATACCGAAAAAACAGAAGTCCTCCATGTGCTAACTGATGAGCACTCATTAATTACCATCAATCGTAAAGCAGTTAATGACGTCAAGCAATTCGTCTACCTCGGCAGCCTTGTTTCAATAAGTGGTGGCACGGACGAAGACATAGTCGCCAGAATCGGCAAAGCAAGATATGCGTTTTTATCTTTGAAACCCATTTGGGAGTCGAAGGTTCTATCGAAACGCACGAGACTCCGTATATTCAGAAGCAACGTTAAATCCGTGCTACTCTATGGATTGAAAACCTGGCGAGTGAAAGCAAAGTCTTCTGGCCGCTTGCAATCATTCCACAATAATTGCCTTCGTCGAATTAATTGGGTAAAATGGCCAGAAAAGATAAGGAATCGAGACCTGTGGCAGATTGCTGCTGAGAATCCGATCGTTCAGCAGATCAGTAGAAGAAAGTGGAGATGGGTTAAGCAAACCTTGCGGAAACCTTATGATGACATCACGCGTCATGCTCTGGTATAGAACCAAATCGGGAAGAGACTGGTCGGACGGCCAAGGCTATCTTAGAAGCGCTCGTGTGAAGAGGAAATTCGCAAGTGTAGACTTAACTGGAACGACATTGAACTAGCTGCTATGGACAGATCAAACTGAAGACAAGTTGCCGAGGCCCTATGTTCCTCCAGGAACTCAATGGATTAAGTCAAGTAAGTCAATCTTAGTCAGTTACGATTTCGTCTATGTAAATGCACTAAGTTGTTGAGCATTGACTACGAAAAACAAGATTTTCGGAGCAAGTTGCTCTTGTATTTATCACAAAACACAAATTAGCCTGGAAGCACGTTTGTTGAGGACCTCACAACGCACGCTGTTCATTAGGCTGTCGCATACCCATACTCGAAGTCCTGTTTCCGAATCTGTCCAGCTTTAAACAGAATCTTGCAGTACACCGTTAGTAATATTGGTGACTTGCCTTCCAATGCTTTTTTTAGAATATTTTGCACGTATATACCAAAACCGCAAAAATGTGTTACAATCCAAAAGCTGAGTTCGAAATTTTCGGCAAAATAATAAGGAGAAATCGTTCGCAATAATAAACGTCTTGGTTCCAAGATGGTGTAGTAGAAGAATAAACCTAGTCGAGAAAGAATTTCCGATTTCATGGAAGCATTACAAGAACGATTGCGGGAAAGCAGAATACAATTTGAGCGAAGACAATAGAGAAGATATCGTGAGAGTCCAGTTTATGATTAACAGCAAACGAGCAGAGAAGAAACGTATAAAATGAAACCCTAATTATTTTATTGAGCATAGAATTTAGCTGATGAGTGCAAGTCAACAATCACTTTGTGATTCTGTGTTTGAACACTGTGATTCGTTGTACGGAAGCTATTCAACAGTTGCCTCCATGTATATATTTATTTACCACTTATCCACTGTTTCAATGCGCATTAGGCTTAGCATACTGTACCCAACTGTTGAACTCAAACAAGCAGACAGCAGTAGTAAAGTGGAATTACAGGTAATGTGAGCAAAACCCTACTTTATTCCTTTCATAATCTCTCTGCTAAAAAGTAACAATCGATTAATTAACTTCGGAGAATTCCATATTGTTGAATTTAAAATGTTATACTCATCAACCTTTTTAATAAGAATATTCGTATTCAATCCCAAACGAACGTTTTTTTGTCTAAAACTGCGCTTACAAAAATCGTTTTTCGCTCATTGTATAACCAACTTTCACTGAAGGTTGAAATTATCCTAAAAGACTTATTCATCGTTAAACACAGTATACGATCACCTGCTGTACAAAACAAAATGCGAACCGTCACATGAATAAAGTGGTGCGACGTGAGGTGCACTGACCGTTCAAACAAGCGTTCACCGCGGTGCTAGACTAAGTTCAAAACAAACTTTTATGTGAAAAATAAGAAACATGCTCGATACAAGTTATTAATTTCAAAGTTAAGGAAACAGCGTTAACACTCGCGTAAATATTGTACCGGCATCATAGTCAGTTGCGATTTCCGCTATGTAAATGCACTAAGTTGTTGAGCATTGACTACGGAAAACAAGATTTTCGGAGCAAGTTGTTCTTTTATCCATCGCAGAAACCAAATGAGCAAGGAAACACGTTTGTTGAAGACCTCACAACTCACGCTGTTAATTAGGCTGTCGCATGCCCATACTCGAAGACCCGTTTCAAAATAAGTCCAGCTTTAAACGGAACTTTTTATACACCGTTAGTAACTTCAGTAACTCGTCTTCCCATGCTTTTTTAGAATATTTTGTACGTATAACCGAGTACCGCTACAAATGCGTTATCACCCAAAAGCTAAGTTCGAATAATGATGTATCCACAGTGGCTTATAAATCAACCCTATTTTACCGTTCCTACATTGTTATGAAGCATATGGATCCCGAAGAAACTGTTTCTACCTGATGACCGCAAACAGCACAAACTTGGTAGTGATGCTGTGTAATGGAAATCCATTCAAGTACCGATTTTTAGCTAAATGTTCTCGGCTTGTTGTAATTTTCTCATGTATCAACAGAGACAAGATAATTCGTTCCATCAATTTTGCCGATATAATTATGTGAATATATTTAAAAACCTGGTATAGGATATCCATTGGAAGTCAAATACCATCTTACTTCCCGGTACTGATGCATTGAAATTGAACAAAAGAATATATTTTAAAAAACAATTCATGAGTAAGGAGGTCCTTCATCACCAAAGTCTGCTTACGTAGATAAAAATTGAACTGCGTTCTTCGATTGTCCCTATTGTGAATGCTTGTACGCGACTTGAAAAGCAAACTTTGAAGTTCTGTTTGATAAATCTTTACCAACTACCGTTTGTCCGATTCCCGGTAAAATTTCTCCATTTTGATCCACATAAACCCATTTAATTGATCACATTTTGGGCTACCATTGTTTCAAGTATTTTTATATTTGGGAAAATGTTACGGTACATACCACAAGCAAGTTGGCAGAATAATTTCAACAATGTTGCAAACTTGAACTGTAAGATATTGTAAGATATTGTGGAAGTTCAATTAGTGCTAATCATAAGATATCACATGCTATGCAGAACAACACTCTCCAACTCAACATCAGATCAGAAAGTGCTGAAAATTGCGACGAAGACAATAATGAACCTGGAATGATTCAGTTTTTGGAAAGATTGCATACAAAATTTATTCCATCAACAATTTTGGAAGAATTAAATGATGGAAAATATCAGTCGCTTTGCATGATATGTATTTTGTCAAGTTCGGTCAGACGACTCCTGTGTGGTTAGGGTTTAAAACGTACTGGTTGGCGAACAATCTGTTGACAAATCAGATGGAAATGATAACTTGTACAGACAGCTTTCAGTATAGTGTTTGGTCACTCCGTATGCCTATATTTGATTGATTTGTTCTTTCTTTTTGTCTTCTGTTTAAATAACGCGTTTCATTTTTGTTTTTGGAATCGGTGGGTGGACGCAGTTAGCGTTGGGCAGGTTGACTCTGGGTGGAATCCGGTGTTCAGGTGGCTGCGAAACGCTAACGTGATTAATGTTGAGCCCATAAGAGAAAATGTTGTTATAACTTTCCAATGATCGCCAGTAGGCATCTTGGTAGGGCCTGTTGCAATTTTTCCGGCCCAATTCCTACTAGATACACTAGAAATCGGAAGAACTAGGGAAATAAATTTACACAGATCCGACAAATAGGTAATTATTTATATATGAAAAAATTGTTTTATATATTTTTTTAAGCAAACCCTGTTCAGTTTCAATTGTTTTATGATATAATATTATTTTTAAATTTTGCGTTAATTTCATTACATCTAATGAGATGGGAACAGTTTCAAGTCTTTCGTAAAAAGTCTCAATTAACACGCTCAATGTTAATGGGATAAGTTTGGAATAAAATGAAGCATTTCGTCAAATATCTGAAACGAAATTTGCGTAGAGTTCGCTTGTGAAAATATGAAAGAATGCGTCACTGATAAGTAGTTAAACCATGAGAAAATCGCAGCACACAAATATAAACTTTCAGATAATTGACTACCTTATAAAACTCACCTCACATTAGAATACAACGCGATTGAAAAGTAAGGTTTCAAGTTAAAGTATTTGAAAAATCTAAAGTGGAAGAATATTGTTGGTTATGTGGTATATAAGTATTGATGAAAATAAAGGATTTATTAAAATGTAAAGGCACGGTTCTCATTCAAATGCTATAGTATGAATATTATTGTTACTACCTGGATAGAGCACATTGGGCTCAGGATAACATATTTTTGCATATAACCACACCTACACCAGGTTTGTTTAGCATTCACAATGAAAACGAAGGTGATTGAAGCAATCAATGTTAATTAAACTTTATCGATTCTAGTGTGAAGCCAAGATTCTTGAAACACAATAACACCATAACTGGAATAATCTGAGCTTTTCAATCTCGAGCAAACTTCTGGTAACTTTCCCCATAACAATGAATAATCCTTGAAACCCAATAGGAAAAGAAATCATTCAAATTTTGGCCACATAAAATAAAACCCATGTTTAAATTCTCTGAAGTTTCTCGAATTAAATTAAAAAAATAGTGAGGAATTTAAATACTCGACATCAACTGAAGGAAGTCACGATAAACTCCATCGAAAACTGTGATACTCCCTAAACCCACATAGAAATTTTGCAAATTTATGTAATTTTTGTCTGAAAAACTCTATCACTAAGCGCTTTGCATCTGGCATTTAGATCAACATTTGTCTTGGCAAAATTGTGTCCATGAATACCGCACATTTCTCCACCCAAAAACGGAAACCATACTCAATGCATTGTGGTGCTCACATCCCCATCTCTTACACACCACTACCGGTTTCAGGCTGTTCGCCATCGTCCGGTGGAGACAGTAAGATCAGGTTCAGTGAGCCTTGAAACCATACTCCTTTAAGTGTTTGAGAACCTCCGCTTTGTGATGGAAAACAAGACTGCTACTGATAAAACTAAGAACTGTGCAAAACGAAACATTTGATAACTTCAATTTACATAAGTGACCAAACGTATTCAGCTTTGGAGAGATCGTGAAATTTTCGGAGGAAACTTTGGTGAAGAGTCATCATTCTTTCACATGCGCTATTACTGTCTGAAAAAAGCTAAAAATAATTGTATTGATTTTTTGACGTATGCTGAAAAGTTTAATCGAGCCTGCGAACGATTCAAATTAAAAAAAGGACTGGAGACCAGATCAGATCCCTGATTTTTATGTGCGGATTAGAAGCTTTGAATTATCATCATACCACGTTCATCGGATAAAAATGTTGCACAAGCGTACACGGTATTTGCTGCATTCCAATGAAAATTTAGATGTCATCGGAAGTACCCAAATTTAGCGTTTAATCCGGAGGTCGACTGCAATGTTCATGCCGAGAATTCTTACTGTGCATTTACGTGAATGATATCAATCTGGATAGGTTGCAAAAATAACGCTGTTTGACATTCCTCTAAACTCTGCTGGCAATTTAGTAAAAATTTCAACCGATGAATGGATGATGCAAACCAAATTGGATTCACAAGCGTCTTTCATTAAGTGTCGGAACACTGTCTGAATATTTTAAAAAAGATTAACACAGGTACCAAACGTCAATTCAGACTTTTACAATTAAAGTCCAGTAACTTACGCCTTACTCGAACGCGTTTTCTAAGAAATGTAAAGACTACAATCTGCCGTGGTTTTGTACCAGTGAACTTTGCGATCGACTTGGTTGAAAGTACTTCATTTATCAAAGAACTTAACAAATAAATCTTATTAAACTCGCGAAGCTAACAGCTGATTACTTCGAAATTTTTATCCAGTTAATGTCCCAAATTGAAACTGTACAAATATACTTCAACTTTCCTTGTTACAACCTCCAAAGTGCCTATGGTGACGATGATCACGTTCCTCCATTTGAAGCGCAAGTAAATTTGACGTACTTTAATCACGTTAAAACAGGTAGATGTTTGGGATCACTGCTCTTAACGAATAAAACAGTCCGAATCGTTGATGGGCTGGAAATTTGACACTATTGTTGATCAGTGAAAACAATAAACTGCTCATTGAGTAAGTTTCGCAATATACTGATCATTTTGGAGGGGGTTTGTTAAATTGTCTTGAATGAAACACTGTCTTTTCTCAAGCATTATGCGCAAGGTTGCGATGTATAATCAATCAATAGAGCTGAACTTTCGTTGTTTACTTAGACACGTTGAATAGCATCAAAAAAAGAGATGAAGAAATCTCAGTGCATTGCAAGCATGCATGTTGATGGCAATGCTCTCAATACTGTTTTGCACACCTTCGTAGATTCATACAACAAGATGTCGCCTTGATGTATTCGATTCGTTAATGCAACTTCCAATTGCTTGAGTGAACTGAAAGTGATCACCAATCTGGAAAACTTGCAATTGTGAAAATTAAATAAACTTTTATATCGTATTCAATCGATCATGTATGTTATTTAAGTCTGTTTGTTGATAAGCTGTGATTCTTCAATGATTAAATGTACCTAACAAGTTCAACATCACCCGCCAATTGAAATTATCAAATTCAGCGGATACATTTTGTCGAGAGATTTTGACCACGAAATGTAAGTTACTTGACTCCAGATGTAGTCTCGCAAAATATGAGACATTATGACACCCATTATAACAAATTTTGGGGTTCCACTATCTTGTGTCTATATTCGATCATGGAAAAATAGACCGTATTTTTTCGAACCAGTCAAACACATTCAAAATATGAAGGGATCAGCTACGCAAATGCAAACTGGAACATCTGACCAGGGACACAAAAATTTCGCAAGGATCCCATGCATATCATTATCGTCAAAAAATTAATCGACATTAAAAAGCAAAAGAAATGATTGAAACGCGAAAAGACCGCCTTCAAGGAGGCAAGGTTACCAGATTATATTATGCTAATAGAAAAGTATTACACTTGTTTTGGTAAAGATAAAGCTCTGATGAGCTTCTAATGCGTAAAGTTTGTTTCGCCCTGTGAAACTGTTCAGTTTGATATTGCGTTGAAATATGTCAAAAAAATTTTAATAACGAAGTCACAGAATGTCCATCACCAAGATTAGACAAACATCACTTTTGTAATTTCTTTTATTATATCCAGTTTCTAATGCGTGAATAAACTTTGAGTTTTTACTGATTAAATTTGTAAATAACAATTGACACGCAGTCACTTGTTTTTGTTGCAAATTGACGTTTGGAACCTCTTGACCTCAATGCGAATGCACGAAATGTTGAAGATTATTTTTAAAGATCCGAAATTTGATGGCTAACACGTCTGTTCATTTTCTGAATTAAATCACAAAATCTGCGTATAAGTTAATCAAAAATTTGGCATATCCAGATCCTCCAATTTCAGTCCCATACGAAACCTTGAAGGAGCTTTTATTGCATCATGTAAAACCTGTGTACATTGAAGCATATGAACGGGCGGAATTTCATTCAATGATGCGGCAGCCTAATCAAGAAATTCGTGCTTATATTCTACAGTTGTTAATTTAGGCAGAAAAATAAGATTTCTGTTATTTGTTGGAAATACAGTTAAAAGCTCGCATCATTGCTGGAATTATTGACAGTTTTTTTTACAGAATGAGCTCTTGAAATTGCCAAAAACCCCTTTCAAAGATGTTTGAGCTCACTGTAAACAATTTCAATATGCGCGTGTAGCAACGATTGGTTTGTCACCAACAGAAAGTTCCGTCATATTGAATATGCATAAACGTGGAAGAGCGAATGATGCTATAGCAGCTCAACAGTCCAAATATCAAAAAAATTATCGTCGCGTTGCTGATTGCCATTCCAATTCAATCAAAATTGGGAAGTGAAGAAGAAGAAGAAGAAAACTTTATTCGTTAAAACGAATTTTCAGCTAATCAAATTAGTTTAAACACAAATTTTCAATGCGAATAAGAGAGACGTCAAACGTTGATGGGGAAATTTGAGATTGTCAGTCACATTCAAATTAAAAAAAACAGCTTCGGTTTCGTCGGCAGGCATTAAGCTTTGTGATGGAAGTTGGTGAAAAGTCAGGCTGCACGATTTTTAAACCTCCATGTATAAGTTTTCTTTCGCATTTTTCTAACCGGTGCAGCAAATTCTCCGTCCTTCAAAATAAAAATATTGCGCAGCATTTAAAGCGTGCGGGGCATCAAACGTCCTTTGTTTACATCGCGACATGTTAAAACGTTTCAAAAATAAAAGGTTCCGTGTTGACTGAAAAAATAAAAAGGCATGAAAATATTAATTTTGAGCACGGCCGATTCAAAGGCCCCGCTCCAAAAGTGTGCATCATGCGGCAGACTTCACTCACGCCAAACTTGCTGATTCCGTCAGGCCACATGAAACAAGTGCGGAAAAACCAGGCACATCCAAACTGTTTCTCGAACTTCTGAAACATATTGGGCTGATTCAATAAATACTCAATTCAACGATATTAATGATGAATTTAAATCATTATCTCTAATAGGGACACCTTGCAACCTTGACCTTATTCTTTAAACTATATCTTATTTTTCTAGTGGCGCAGCGTTAGATTTTATTCTAGTTACAACCTTCTAGCCTCACACAAAAGGCATTACGAGACATTCTAAACCTGTTGTTGGATCGTGTTTGATTTTCATCCGATATGAAAATAATACTACTGCCTATCGATTCATTGTTATTGAAATCGGTCCGTCTATTCTTGGTTTGAAAGCAATGCAAGCCATAAAGTTAGTCTTTCTCTTTAAGGATCGTGCGAAGATACATCAGAGTTGAAGGAACTCTTAATAAAATGTTAGCAAACAACAGGTGGAATGCGAATTCCTTCAATTTATTTTGGAGTAGAAGGAAATTCTGTGTTTTTTAAGCGCCGTCTTATTTCATATGGACTCCGTGAACCTTTTGAAAAAACTTTGAAATATCTATGTTCTAAGGGTATCATTGAAAAGATTGAGTCCTGTGCTTGGGGCAAACCTTTCGTTACACCGTTGAAGCCTGATGGTGAGACCCCAAGAGTTTGCTGTGATTATCGTCTTACATTAAATACTAGATTTGTGAAGCAAACATATACGATAGTTAAACCTGAGGATATTTTGAATAACTTAATGGGATCTAAATTCTTCTTGAAGATTGATCTAAGAGATGCATACCTAAAAATACCGTTTACTGATCAGTCTTCAATATTAACTACCATCGACACCCCATTTGGTTTATTTCGTTACAAATTTTTACATTTTGGTTTGTGCAATTCTCCTGCTATATTTCAACAAGTCATGAATGATATTACTTGCGATATGGTTGGAGTCGAAGTATATCAGGATGATGTTGTGCATGCGCAAACGCGATCCATACATGATGAACGTTTATTGGAACTGTTTCGTAGATTCACTTGTAAAAATGTTGCTGTTAATCCGAAAAAGTGTTTGTTTTCTGTTTCGAATTTGTTATGCCTTGGATATATTTTTATGGTATTGGATATAAACCAAATCCAAATCGTTTACTTTCATTGATCAATGCTGAATCTCCAAAGAACATGATACAATTGAAATTTCCTATAGGTGCATTGCAATACCTTTCGATGTTCATTCAAAATTTCAGTCTAATAGCTTCACAATTATTTTCACTTTAACCGAAAGTAACTTTTGCATGGACTATGCTATCCTATCTAAAGTCAGATGCAGTTATCCGTTCATTTAGTCCCAGAATTCATTGCTTTGTAATTACTGATGCATTCCTTGATGGTATAGGTGCTGTTCTCGAGCGAAATGGATATCCAGTAATTTGCGTTTCTCGCAGGCTAAAGACTTCTGAATAAATTTATGCTCAAATACGCCGTGAATCTTTAGCTGTCTATTGGGCCATTCAACGTCTACACAAATTACTTTTGGCCGTTGTTTGACCCTTGCTACTAACCATAAGGCCTTAAAATTCATATACGATTATGGTAAATCTATTTCGAAAAGTTCTGCCGCAATGGTTCAACGATGGAGTATAGCACTCAGTGCTTACGATTATGCAATTGAACATCGAAGTGCTAAACACATTCAGCTTGTAGATTACCTTTCACGCCAATCACTACCAGATGCGAAACCTGATGATACTCTTGATTTTCTTTTGGTGCAAACACTTACTGTCAGTCTTCATCTTTTAATAAGTGACACGAAACGTTTCTTTTCTGCTATTTTTAATACTTTGAAGAAGGGATGGAATTCACAAATTCGGAGAATAGTTTCATCATATTGTACAGACGTGATGAACTCTCGTTGACTCCTAACGGTTGATTATGCTTGAATGATGGAATTATTATTCCTCCCACATTGCGTAAAGTTTTACTGAATTATTTGTATTCTGGACATCTTGGAATATAAAGAATAAAGTCTTTAGCCAGACGTTTATGCTGGTGGCCTGAAATGGATACAGACATACGTAGAACTGCTATTTCTTGTGAAGCATGACAGTATGAAGTTTTCTGACAACCATCCAAACGACACTATGGACATTGGCATGTGAAGTTTGGCAGCGCATTCATGTGGAATATTGTGGACGATTTTTAAACAAGTACTATTTATTGGTTGTGATTGATTCTTATTCAAAATGGCATGAACTTTGTTTTCACACAGAAACCAAATTCTAGTTTTACTATACTTGCTCGGCGGAAATTATTCACCTGCGAAAGAGTATCTATTGCTGTTGTTAGTTATAATAGCAGTCATTTTTCTGTTGCATGGTTTACACAATGGTTACATTCCTTGGGTTGTAGACAATTATTCACTGCACCTCGTCTTCCACAAACAAATGAATTAGCTGAAAATTTTGCGGGTACGTTAAAGCAAGCGATTACTTCTTGTGAACCAACTACATTTGATAAACTTGTTCGATTTGTTGACAATTTCCTATGGCAATAACTAAATGTTACTCATACAACTACCGGACAAACTACAGCTATGCTATGCTAATCAAGATCCCTGAGATCCAATCTGTTGGGTCTAGGATCAGTTAAAATTTCGTTTCATCGTGGCAATGAATTCCGACCGAGTTCTGGTATCGTGCTTGGCAATATCGGTAAATGCATGGTAAAAATAATGGACCTAAATAATGGCTCAATGCATCATCGTCATGTTGATCAAATTACATGCAGTAATACAGGTCCGTTATGTTCCGATTCTGATTGCATTGACAATCATAACACAACTATACTAGATACCTCTGGAGATGCTGGACCGATAAGAGTATTAAGAACGTTTGATGAACAAGCCGGTAAGGTATTATAAAAACCCAGGATAATTCACAGACTGCGGCGGATGTGATAACTGCACTATGGATCACCAATGACTGTTTATTCATGTAAATTTTTTGATATGCCATTAATTAATTAATTGCACGATATTCGAATATACTTTGTGATCAGTTGCTTATTCTAATTGCTACATCTGGATTTAGTAAATGTTGGACATAATTCCATTATTTAAATCCTGCAATACATTATCAATTCATTAGACAATGGGTTGGCGCGCATTTGAACTTCTAGTTTTTTGCTCGTTCACGTATACCGGCAAGTATTTATATTTCTATGGCCTTGAGAAATGCATGTTTGTTACATCAAATACCGTTAATTCGTGCTGCGTTTGTATATGATTATCCATATAAGAAGCTATCAAATAAAATTACGGTTTGTAGATTTTGTTTCATTCTTGGTAATCCTATTGAATGATATCCGTTCCAAAACTCAAGGAATCACACTGCACATATTACTTTTAACACGATTTTCGTTCGAACATGTTGGTTTGATGCCACTCAACTAGGACGGAGCTGTCACATTTGAGAACAGCTCAACACCATCAATAGGGTGAATTCGCTTGTTGCGATGAGGATTTAATTAGGCCACAGACTTGCAGCTCCGCATGAAATGTGATGCGAAGCATGTTGGTTATCCAAGTGGCAGGATTCGTCTCGGTTTCGCATCAGTGATTTCTGTTTGATGAGTCTGAAGTTTCCAACCAACCCAAAAGTAATCCCGAATTTTCGTCTGATTGAATGCATATCTACGAACTCAAGTTTTTTTCTAAAATTCGTATGTTCGATTTAATGGGGTCCTGGAATAAATTTTAATCAAAGACAACTTAAAACATTAAACAGTGGTATATGCCATCTTGAGTATAGAGATAATAAACAAATCGGTCAGTAGTTAAATGGTTGATTACCTGCTTAAGTTAGATACTGCCACTTTGAATTATCCTGGTTATAGTAATAAATGTTGAATTCAGATTAGACGGAATACCAAGGTCAAAATTTGATATCAAATCTTGTTCTCGCACTGGGAATACTTTTTTCCCAAAAGTAAGAATTCGTCCTTTCCCTCTTCATCTGTTGTAAATATTCGTATTTGCATATATTTTAACCTCAAACACCAGCAGAATGACGTCCTGCTGTCTTGCACTCTTCACGAAGGGGCTGTACTATCAGGATCTGGATGACACAAAACAGTGGATGAATGGTAAAATAGATTTGCTCTTGTATACCACTGTTGGATACGGTTGGTACGGTAATCATGTTCAATAACACGTGCCCAAACTTATGTTGATGGGGTTTCACAAATAGTTGTGCAAATAGATCCGTGTTTGAATGCATGTTCATCACACGCCATTTTTAAGAGACGCAGTCTGTCTATGAGGATTTTGTCCCGTTAAACATATCTCCATTTTTAGGAAGCATGTGAGTTCGAGAATACACATTCGTTCAGTATGCCCTTGACTTAATAGATTCCTCACCATGTGGGAAGACTAAACCTACTTATTTGGTGGAGGTGTTTATTATTTCGTTTGCTATAAGGAGGAATTAAATCTTTTGATGAATTTAATTTCAATCACCTTATACTAAATCATTAATGCAATTAGAAACCGCTTCTCTTATTGATGTGTTTTTATTCCTCACAATAGCACAAAAGCGTCTGTGTAAGAGAAATATTTTAGAATGAAATCACAGCCACTACCCGAGCATCAAAATTATCGATAATGAAACTTTTATTTATTTATTTTTGCTCAAACTTTAGGTTCAGTGAGCCTTGAAACAGTGGATAATTGGTAAACAAAGTTATACTTAAATGCCACTGTTACATATGGTTCGTACAACGAACCACGATGTTCAAACTCAAAATCACATAGTGACTCGTGATTAAGCACCCAAAGCGATTATGGATGACCAAAGTAATGTGTTGCTTACTTCACCCGCACTTACACACCACGACTGGTTTCTCTAACAGAGTAAATAACAATGGCATTCAAGTATAACTTAGTTTACCTCTTATCCACTGTTTCAAGGCTCACTGAACCTAATCTTACTGTCTCTACCTAATGACGGCAAACAGTCAGAAACCGGTAGTAGAGTTTAATTTCGGGGGATGTGAGCAACACATCACTTTGGTCATCCATAATCGCCTTGGGTACTTAACCACGAGTCGCTATGTGTTTGAGCATCGTGTTTCGTTGTACGAACCCTAGTTAACAATGACATTCAAGTACAACTTTGCTCAAGCTTTTTTTCAAAAACAAACTAGATTAAAACAGGTTCTGATAATTGTGTGTTCATTTACGGTGACAACAAAGCACACTTCCGAACAGTGAATGCATATCAACTTTTATCTAACGCAGACTGTGTTTGACAATATTCGGGTAATTTATTACAAAAGTATAGCACACAGACCATTGGGAAAACAAATATCAACAATTATATTACACATGATGTTGCAAATCGAGTTCTGTCGTTAGTCTGCTGATTAACTACAGAAGCTAAGCACATTGTTCAATGTGAGAAGTCATATAAAATAAGAGATGATTCTGTCTTCTTTGTAGCTATTGAGATTAATATGAATCATCGAAAGTTAGATTTACGAACCCGAATATTTATCAATAAAAGATAAATATTGCAGTCCTTCACTTGAACTGAGCGAGAATTAACAATATTCGAATGTGGATGCTTCGTTGGAAATTTATCTCATCAAGTTAGATTCTATTTCGATTAAACGTATTGTACTCTGATCGACAGAGCTGTCGAAATTTGTTTTTTAATACACTCACATTCATATTTTCCGAAAGAATATGATGTCCACACACTCTACAAATAATTAGTTTTCTGAAACCTATAATTATAACCAGAAAGGAAACTAAAAATTTTGTTCGCTGAAGATATATTCCAGTCTATTCCATCGCATTTATGACATGGTGTAATCTAGTCCCCTGGGCTTATTAAGTTATGCTCAGATGTCAAACGAAATTTTTACGAGATTTTACTAGAGTTCATGCCATTTAAACCCAATTCAAGTGATCCCATGGGAAATCCCGAATTCCGGTTGTTACGAAAAATCTGTTTTATTGACGATTCTTGTATATTACTGGCGGGTGCTACATATTATTCACTCGTACATTTAGAAAAATTATATAGAAATCATTCGAAAGTTTTTTAGCACCAGTTAAACAAATGACAAATTCAAATAAAGAAATCAAAATTGTGTGATATAAAACGTATCGAATTTAAGGGATTTATAATTGTCAACTAATTTTTCCCCATATATGCCTAAATATCTATGCTGAGAAATTTTCAGTTGCATATTATTCCAGAGGGTTGAAAGCCGTTACAAATGTTCAATTTGTGCACCATAGTGTTCGACATCTCGAGAGGGATTATTTGGTACCATTCATGTATTATTTGATACAAGATCTGACCTAATAACTGTACTCTAGTTTATGACTAACCATAATTTCGAAAAACTGTTTTCACTGATCAGCAGAATGTCGACGGTCGTGTCACAATAACCACATGTTTACGAACTGATATATGAAATTAACAACCGGCAATGAACAGTTATTAAATATGAATTAAAATTTCCACTTGTCACAGATTTTAGAACGGATTTCGAGCGCGGAGTGACATTTAAATACTGCTTCAATATACGTACGTAACTCTCAATCAGGCCCACAGCTAATATAATCTCTCAATGCAGGATCAGCATGCCCTGGAATAGTGGATAAATTGTAAACAAGTTCGCTTGTAAGACACGGTAAGTGAATGTTGGGACGACATAGTTATTAAATCACATGTGCCCAAACACATGGACTTGGTGTAAACCCATGATAATGTACAAAATAGCTCATTTGCTTGCATTTCCATCACACACACAAATTGAAACAGTGGAAGGATGAGGAACACGTTGTGCCTCTAAGCCACAGTTGGATAAGTTTGGTGCGACCTATATGACAAATCACTTGGGGGCTTTTTGATGTAACTGCATGCAAATACGGATTTTTGTTCATCTTCGTGGGTTTAACCCCATGAGATGTGTTTGGACACATGTGATTCAACAGGTTGGTCGTGCCAACCATGTTTAAGAGTGGCTTACAAGCGCAACTGGTTTATCGTAATGCTGGTTATCTGGAGAGACACAACTTAGTTAATATATTGGAACTTGTACTAATGTAATCTTTACTTAAAACAAAATTAGAAGTTATTTGTAATAGTTTATCTAATTAATGTTACTTGATGTACCGAATAAAAATAGATGCGATTTATGGAATTTAAACGACTCAATTTCGCATGCAAATTATTTTACCATTTGAAAGATCGTGTAGATATAACTCATGAAATAGTTCCACTGAGCGATCAAGCTCGGCTTATATGATTCACGTTAGCGTGTTCTTAGTTTTTATATCATTCCAGAGTAGTTTGCATGCATTCACATGTCGTTGAAATAGAATAGAAGAAGCGTGTTTCGGTCATATAAGAAAAATGAATTTGGAATGAAAATTCTCATATTTATCTTTGAGTCAAGCATGCATCACGCTTGAAGAGATATAGCAAACATTTCATTGCTTATGGAAATTCAATATGAAATCCGGTAATTTATCAAACATGGATGCTGAGATAATTTTGGTCGTGATATTTTATAGCATCTAAATTAATAATTGAATTCTTTTAGAAAGGATACTCATTTACAAATATGATATTCGTTTGAAACTGATCAGCTAACAGAAATACTGGTTATGAAACCGGACACAAAAGCTTGTCCAGGATCAGATCTTGCTAGAATATGCGGCGATATACATTCAGATTATTAGTATTTAACATTTTATAATAAGCTGTTTTATTTGCTGACGGCTTTGTAGAATATAACCTACTTTAAAACAAATCTGGACGCGTGACGTTTTCCCAAAAAAGAACAAATCTACTTCAGATAGAATACGAAATATTGTTCATATCTCTTCTTTCTCAGCTTGACATTATGCAGTGTATGAATCCCGGTCCTGTTAATAAGAACACACTCATTCCATTTTCATCTCTTACTCAAAGAGAAGGATTTTTCAGGTAGTAATCGATACCATCAGTGTTTCGCATATTCTGAACATAACAATAATCAAAATATGAAAGCAATGGCAGTCATATACCCTACTTCGTAGCATTAAATGATTTAATGACAAAAATGAATTCAATAAGCATTAACTCAGAAAGCTGCAACTAGTACTAGCAATCCATAACACTGTATTTTCTTATATCTTTCTAGAAGGTAAATAGCATAGGATTCATGAATTCAAGCATTCAAGGATTTATGGTTAAAAAATAATAATTTACAACACCACAGGATTACGGTATGAATAATACATGAAAATCACAATAGTATAAAAGCAATAGAGAATATCAAATGTATGGCTCACGAATGATGTTCGTTTGCAAGTGCAAGTCCAATTTCGCTTTAAAAATCGCCATGAAAGGAGAGTCCACCACGTGTTGGGGTAGGGAATTTCAAAGAAATATAGCACGTACGGCGAAAAATGGCGCCGACAATCAGCACGGGCACTTGGAACGTAAAGGGGTAAGCTATGTCCTCGAGTCACTTTCCCGTCACACAAATTAAGTAAGTGTTTTAGTGGATGTCCTTTAGTAGCCACAATTCTATACGTCAAATTAATGTCGCGCCATATCCTCCTTGCGGTAAAGTCGCATAGTCCCAGACGTCGCAATCTTTCGGTGTACGATATATATTCGGCGGTACGTACTCGCTTCGGCGGTACAAACACAAACAAAACAAAACCACCTCCCACCACACTCACTCGTGAAATTACTAAACACTTACATACATCCTATCGTTGACTACGCTGTACAAGCTTGGACGCCATGGATGGAAAAAAACATCTCGCTCCTCGAACGAATTTATCACAAGGCAACCAAAACGGTTACCGGATTGAATAATTCACCCTTCGAGCAGCGACTGGCCAGACTTGGACTGTGCACCCTCGAGCGCAGACGTATCCTACACGACCTCACTCTGACATATCGAATCATCTACGCGAAATCCCACCCTCTCAAACACCTCTTCAAGTTTCGTTCCGTTGTCCCCACACGCAGCCACCCTTTGACCCTTCAAATCCCACACTCACGATTGAATTGTCGTCGTCACTTCTTCGCTGTTAGTGTATGCTTCCTGTGGAATAGCTTGCCGATAGATAGTGTTACCTCATCGAACGAGCACATCTTAAACAAAGGTTACGAAACCTTATGTTGAGAACTACTGCGTTGGCCCCTACCTATTGATGTCTATAAAATTTTAACGCACGGAACTACCGTCCATCCAAAGATTCTTTTCCCTCAGTCTGTGTTGCCATTGAGGATTATTTTTGCTCCACCTATGAAGAACATGGACATGATCATACAAGTAACGATTTTTTTTAATAATTTTTCATACGTATATCCTATGGTATTGTACAGCAATTTGCTTTTTTGACCATAAATCTTGAATCTTGAATCTTGAATCTTGAGTGCACTGTGCTCTTCAGGTTTCCGCTAATCCACACACCAAGATATTTTTCTAACGAGCTCCATGCTAGGTTTTCAGTTCCCAATCGATATGTCCAAGGATCATTCTTGATAAGATGGAGCATCTTACATTTCTGTATGTTGAATGACGTCATTCATGGCCGCCCAATTCGACACGCTGTCCAAATCCATTTGAAGTTTCTCACAATCCTCTGCAGAACTAATTGACGTCCGAATTTTCATATCATCCGAGAACAGGACTATTTTGGACGTTATGAGGGGGGGGTAAATCGTTTATGTACAACAGAAAGAAGATCGGGCCTAGCACAGATCCTTGTTGGACTCCACTGGTGGTTTTGAACCTTTTGAATAACACTCCGTTTATTTTAACTCGGGCGTCGCGATCTGACATATAATTGCACAACCACGAGAGGAGTGGATTACATATTCCTAAACGCATCCGTTTTTGGAGAAGCAAATCATGATTAACTCTGTCAAAATCTTTCGAAATGTTTAGGTTACAGACGTGGGTGCAAAATGTTCTATCCAACTCCTTCGTCCAAATATCTAACGCTATGAGAAGATTAGTAAAACAAGATCTGTGAGAACAAAATCCATGCTGCGCTGGCGAAAACAAATTATGCGATTCAAAGTGTGCAACCATTCTTTCCGAGATTATTCGTTCCATGACCTTAGCAATAACAGGTAAAAGTGTGACGAGACGATAATTTGAAGCGTCAGTCCAGCAGCCGCCTTTGAAGATAGGTGTTATCACACCGGACTTCCAATCTTTTGGTACCACACCTTTAAGCAACGAATAGGTAAACACTCTGGAGAGCGGTTCACAAAGCGGACGGTGACAGAACCTGAGCACATCCGGTGTGATGCAATCCGCTCCTGGGGATTTTCTTACATTTAGTTTGAGTAAATGACTTGCGACATTCACTGGATTTATCGAAATATCGCACAATGTTTCGATTCCTGTTTCGATTGAATACTCAGAACGTTCCACTAAAACCTTTGGCACAAACACCTTAGAGTTGTAATTGCCAGAGCATTTGCGGTTTCCAACGCTGTTTCAGTGAGTTTTTCACCATTACGGATAGGAAAAATACCTTGGTTTGACTTTTGTTTTCGCGTTCATGATTTTGAATAGTAACTTGGATTGCGTTCCGTTTTTTGACAGAAGCATCAATTGGTGCGCTTCTTTATCCTCCGATTAAGTGACGTCACTTTGTTGCGTAACATACTGAAATGTTGCCAAGAAGTAGAAGTTTTGTTGGCTTTTTGCTGCACCCACGCTGCTCGCTTCAGTGCTATCCACTTTTTTGTTCTGCTGCGGAGAACAAAACGAAGTTCATGTACGCACCTTTTCTGAACGATCTGCGAGTTCTCGTCTATCTTCAGTTTCAGAAAACCTACAAGTTCATTCCATTGCGAGTCAGCGCTTATGTTGTCCGCCTGAAAATGCGGAATCTGCACGAGCGATTTACACAGGGCCAATTTATCTACCCGTCGAACAACCCCATTCGGAGAAAGCGACTGCTGAATACTGCAAACATATTCGAACACAAGCACTGAATGGTAACTGAGACCCAGCGGAGCCTGGAATTCGATCGCTTCGATAGATTGTTCTTCCGATGTTGATTCAAAGTGATTCAAAGTTGTAATGGTCTAAAAAGCATTTAGCTTAACAATAACCACAGGATGGAGTTATGAGGTAAATACAATAAAAAAGAAGAACAGGAATACTCATGTAGTGTAAATCGTATCAAAGTTTGGGTTGTCTCTCAAGTGTTTGTCCAAATTAGCTTTAAAAATATCCAGGTTGGCTGAGTGTGTAACAGTGGAGGGGAGGGTGTTCCATGTGAAACTTACACGTACAGCATACGAATATCTTCGACAGTTCAGTCTTGAAGTGGGAATAAGCACTGAAGTTCATGTTTCCGACTGGCACGGGGTGGCAAGCGTGTGAAAAGTTTGGACAAGGGATGGTTAGGGACGTGCATAATATTGTACATCAGTATGAGGTCACCTCTTAGTCGACGACAGCGAAAGTCGAAAAGATTGAGACTCCTCAAACTTTCTTCATATGGTTTAGCAGCTAGTCCGGGTACAAGCTTTGTGGTTCGGTGGTAAATACGCTGCAGAAGATTGATGTCTTTCTGAATCCAGGGTGACCAAGCCTGAACACCAAATCCAAGACTTCTCCTCCGGGTGCATCCGTGAACATGGTTGTATAACGGGACTAAATCTAGTACCTCTCTAAATCGGTATTCTAGAGTTTGTGGGGAGTGATCGTCCCTGAGATGGAGGGTGGACAGATTAAAATCACCCATAATAAGTGTCGTTGCTTGCTGTGTGCGAATCAAGCGCTGAAATACTTGGATCAACCTTTCGTTGTACGATTCCTTAGATGAAGGGGACCATTAGACCACACCAATAATGCAAGCTCCACCAGATATCAGCGTTAAAGAACACCAAAATGTATTCTCGATCGTGAATTCTATGCTGTCTATTGAATGGCACTGAAGTCGATTATGATAATAAAGAGCAACACCACCACCACCACTTCTCTCTCGATCGTTCCTTATCTAATTCATATTTTGAATTGATATCTCCGATTCAATCAATTTGGAAGAATACCATGTTTCTGTAACGGCGATATTGTCAGGTGAGTAGCGCGAACATATCTCGGTTAACCCACCTAATTTGTTCAGAAGGCTTTGTGCATTTGTATATAAACATCTTATAAAATTTGTGGTGTTCAAATCATGAAAAGTTATTAAAGGGCCGACTCGGTTAGAGTCGGAATGCTCAATTATTTTGGAGCTATCACATGACATTCTGGTTGAACCTCATCACTATGCGTTTGTGGGTCGGTGCTATCCGTTAACTTGCTTTCGGCTATTACCCTGGGCAAGCTCAACATGACGTTCTGTGGTAAGTTTTTTCTATTAGCTTTCCATTCACGTTTGATAGTATCCGTCATTGTGAAGAAGGTTAGCTTTAAAGGGCTAGGACCTTGCCCTTTATAGTTGGCAGACCGCGGTATCCTAAAAGCATCCACAAGCATGGCATTTTTAATACCAATTGTTTCGGCTAGATATTTCCATTGTTTGTGGTCGAGCTCAGACTTTTCTTGAGAAGGTACGCCAGCAGCATCTTCCGGAACACCTAGAATTACAATACTTCTCGGATTACATTCTCCACGAGATTTCTGCAACGACTTTCGCTCCCACCATAGTATGTCTGCATGGATACGAAATGTAGTCTCTGGAACACCTCTAAGTAGGTAAGCATTTAATAGTACGTTTTCGACGTTCTCGCAGGTTGCAGCTTTATTCTCAAAAGGCGAGGATCATTCTTGTAAGGAGAATTCAGGTGGCGGTTTTTACCGAACTATTGATGAGGGAGTAACTGCGGCCAGTCTCATCTGACTACAGAGTTTATACCACTCAGCTAAGTCATGTTATTGCTTAGCTTCGAACAGCGTTTCCTGCGAGTCGGCCACGTTTGTACATATAACACTAAAGTTTACACCAGCAGATTTTGTTTTAAAATTTAAGTCAGTCAATTTACCGTAAATACCAGCGTATAGGACGCATTTTTTTCATAAGTTGCCCTAAAAACACAGGTGCGTCTTATCCATGGATACTTTTATTATAAAAATTATGCATTTATCATAATATCAATATCGCTGACTAATGGTAGTTCTTCGTCTTATTGATAGGTTATTTTTTCCAAAAATTCTCCGTTCATCGACGCCTTAAAATCTGCAATGCTTTGCTCTTTCGCCAATCTCAGTGCCTGTAAACGAACGGTAGTGGTGCTGACCCCCAGACAGTCTCGACGAGTATCTTGAATCCATTTAATGAGCGCTTTTTTCAGGTTATGGTGGTGAGCCTTCGAGCCTCTGTTCGCCCTCTTCACCTTTCGCATTTCTTTAATCGTACTTTCGGCTTTTCTCTATTTTTTGATTACGAATTCAGTCGGACCAAATTGCCGCTCAGCTGCCCGGTTCCCGTGTTCTTTCGCGTACTTGATCACTTCCATTTTAAAGTTTGAAGTATAGCTCTGTCGTTTTGTCTTCGTCATGTTGAAGGGTAATAATGAACGGTATCTTTAAAAACACCGGTAATAGGTAGAATATTTATACTGCCGATGTGTAATATCATGAAAGTGTAATATCAACCAATCATGGAGTAATTCAAGGTAATTCAAGGTTTTTAATGGTCTAAAAAGCAACAAGCTTAACAACAACCATAGGATGGTAAATATTGAAATTATAGTGTATTTGACTCTCGTTGGAGCAGAAACTTTTCCTTAAAAAAGTCATCTAATCATTCGACATGACGCCCAGAAATGAGAAGTGCACTTTCCACGATAGTCTACATAGGCTAGACAGACACGCTGACTGACAGGATAAATGAGTCAGCAATCAGCACATACGACGATCATAGCGATTGTATGGAGTTCACTGTGATTGACTTAAGTTCGCCGTTTCTATGAAAATTAATGGAAATTAAGGACTAAAATTAGGATGCGTCCTATACATAGGTACACAGTTTTTCCATCGATTTTAGGGTCAAATATCCACTGCGTCCTATACATGGTATCGCCCTTTACGCGGGTATTCACTGTAGTCGTGGTTTTTCTGAGTCCTTTCTCGTTCCCGTTAGGTTGAGTAGTCACTGATCCCAACGAACGCTACCCCGTTTTAGTCACCATCTGGGCAAATGTTGGCTTGTTCTAGTATGATAGATTATCTACCGGCTCTTCGGCAGTAACCTCTAAGTCGGGCAACAATGGTGCCTTTATGACGTTGTTTATCAATTCATTCAGTTTTTGCATAATGGATTCCAGTCCATTTAGACGCGACTAAATTTCATTCTCATGGATATTCGCCTACCAGAATGTCGCTGTTTGTTTAGCCTTGCAATCGTCGCAAACTTAACAAACGCCGGGATAAACATTTCCATTTATAATCGATACCAAATCCGAGGTTAGCTATCTGTCGCATTTAGCATGAACTTTTGAAAAACAATCGTAACACGTGACGGACTTCGCCTTAGGACTTACCGACTTTCGGTACACCGTACACAGCTCGGTGCGCTTTGTATCCTTTTCTGGGTCATCCGGTCAGGGTTGTGTGCAGTACTGTTCAGTTGTGTATGCACAGGCAGTGATTCAGTCGAGCGATCGATAATGAAAATCGTGAGCGCGACGAAAAGCGTTGTTCACTAATAAGAGCAAAGTCAGTATTGATTCCGGCTATGCGCTTCGGTAGTTGATCGCACGATAAAATATATAACCAGTCGACGGCGAAGAATAAAATCTTTCCGATCTGGTTAATCCCTTTGAGGACTTGAAGACTATTAACATGGTTGCACGCATAGATCCAATATGGGAAATTCACGAGAAATCCGAATTTGCTCGTATTTTCGAGTACCGCTATGAGAGTGGTATATCCATAAAGCTGAGTTCGAGGGAATTCCAACGAGGTATAATATATCAACGTACGTGTAAGAGTCAGAACAGTATATCCTGATAATCAAGAGCTCATAAAATAATGCGACCGCACAACGAGTGTATTAGGGCTGCCAACTTGGCTGCCAACACTGCTGCAATTTCTGTATAATTCATGTAGCTGAAAGTAGGATAGCATTTTCCAAATCTTTATATGAGCCTGACCATGGGTTTAAATCAGACAATAACGAATACTTCGCTTTGGGATTTAAAGCGAAGCGAAGTTGCGAAGCGAAGCGAATATTGTTGAATATTCGCTTCGCTATCGCCATGGCGAAGGGCAAAAAAACTTCGCTAAAAATTCGATATACTTCGCTTCGCTTAAAACGAAGTGCAAGTTCAAACTTCGCCGTAAACGAATATTAGCAAAGTCTTCGCTAAGAGCGAAGAGTGTTCATTTTTGTGCTTTAATATTTTAACCCTTTGTCTACGGGAATTGTTTTCGATGTTGACACTTGTTGACACTCGACTGGCTCTAAAAAGAGTCCTGCGAGGATCAGATTATAGACACCGCCAGACAAGTGCACTCCGATGTTGACTGAAGGTACCGACGTAAGCTACTGAGCAAACGACTGCTTGTTTGATTGCTATAAGCTAACATTTGAGGTGGTAACTAGAGTTGCCGTCAGTAGACAAAGGGTTGTACTTTCTTGTACTGTAATATTTTTAATGTATTCGCGTAGGTGTGTGGCCGGATGCGAAGGGCGTGGGTGTTTTGATCTGCTTGGGTGTTTACCGCTCTGCGTGGGTGCTTGCCGCCTTGCCTGGGCGTTTGTTTCTTTTGCGTGCGTGGTTGGAGGACTATAAATAGAATGAAATTTCAATTGTCTCATCATAGTCCCATCATGAGCCCCCCGAAGACGCACCACAAGTCAGACAAGGACACAGATTCGGCCAAGAGGTCCAAGAGGAGCCCGACCCTCAAGGTCAAGCTGCCGTCCAAAGAACCGTGGACCGCCAAGTCCTCCAGAAAGAGGTCTCCGCCGCCGTCAGATGATGATGATGATGATGATGACGACTTTCATCACACCACCTACCGGCACAAGCCTACCAGATCACCGATCTGGAACTTGAAAGATCTTGAAGGTTTTCTCCAACAGCACCATGACCTTGATCTTGATCCGGAATTGGCCTTTGGCATCGTCGACCAGTCCCAGTCCCAGTCTCAACCAGCCCTAGTTCCTCCCTATGTCAAGGAGATGAATGAGTGGATCACATCTCCCCTGGAAAAAGAGGACATCGGCATGCTACAGTACTGGAAGATGAAGGCCAAGAAGCTCCCTCTACTCGCCAAAGTCGCCCAGTAAGTTGTTTCAAAGTTAAAGGTCACTTATTTTCCGTTGGATTATAATTTATTCTCGTTATTCGCCATACTTCGCAATAATATTCGCTAAACTTCGCCATACTTCGATATTATTCGCTATACTTCGATATATTATTTTCTATTCTTAGATGTAGTATTGCTATACTTTGATATAGTATTGCTATGAAATTACACCAATAATTGCTCCCTTAACTGATTGTGTCGATAGCTCATCCGAAAGTAATAAAGATGGACCTACTGAACCCTGTTTACCTAGGTCCTCATCTGGTAACATTGTGAACACTTTGTCCAGGACTCCCCATCGTCTAGTTGCTAGATCAGAGCCTTCCAAATAAAGCAATGTTACCGCTCATTCTACTAAGACAGATATCGCTCTCAGTGTAATCTGCACAAATATCCCGGAATCGACAGATTCACTTTTCTCAGCAAGAAAAGCACATGAGCTCAATGAATGGACTAAGCTCTGTACACACATGGGCTTGAAAGCTTTGGTACCTACATCGATGACGCGCTTAACCCGGCATAAAGACTCCCCTCACGTAGACCGGCCGCGCCTATTAAGGGTGACATTGCGAAATAAATCTGAAATGGAAGAAGTCATCCTCAATGCGTATCTACTCGGTGCTTGTCCGGGTTTGACCTGCCGAGTACAAGCCGACATACCTTGGTGGGAATGGTGGCACCACTGGGGAAGAGTGATCATGTTGTGCTTTTGTTTGATTATGTATGTAGTGCGGAACGATTGTGTAAACAGACGAAAGTCATAAGGAAAATACAATTTGAATCCTCAAATATCAATCTCCGGGATGCACACACTCATGAGTTTGATTCAATGGATCCTGGCTCATATTACAATTCGTTTCTAAATTATCTCAATTCGAAGATTTACGAAAACTCGATTTTTGTACCACACAAATGCAGCCACAACAACCAGTTTGTTATTCGGAGTAGAACGAAGAAATGGTTAGATGTTAAGCGAGAGTCTTGGGTAACTCATAAGAAGTTTGGTACGGTAGAAACTTGTAAACGATTCTGTAAGATACGGAATCAAGTCACTACTCTTGTAAGAGAAGATCGCATGCAATTCCAATGGAACTTGCTTAAGAGAATGGAAAAGCACCCTAAGCTTCTCTACAAGATAGTAAATGAACGATCAAATATCAAACCAGGTGTATTCTCTGTACTCACACCTCATGGATTGACCCACACTGCCCAAGATACCGCCGACGCTTTAGCAACGTTTTACTCATTTGTCTTCAATCCCAAGCGTTGTATACCATATCAACTTTCATCACGTTCACCACATTTCGAATTATCAAGTGAAATGACTATCAACGAATACATGGTTGGGCGGGAACTTTGTCGACTAAACGAAAAGAAGTCCCCTGGCGCAGACAAAATTACCCCCGCCGTACTTCGCAGGTGTCGCGTTGCTTTGACTGCTCCTCTCACTCGCATATTCAATCTCAGCTTAAATGAAGGAAAAATACCACCGCAATGGAAAGCAGGGCTGATAACTCCTATTTATAAAGGCGGTAGCCGTTCAGACACAGCAAACTATAGACCGGTAACGTTACTTCCGGTGATCTCCAAATTAATGGAACGCATTGTGACTTCGCGCATAAGAGAACATTTTGAAAACCAAAATATTTTGACCGCAGCACAACACGGTTTTCGAAGAGGTCGTTGCTGTTTATCTACCCTTCTTACAACGTTCGAGGATTGGACCAAGGCACTAGACGAAGGTGAGGCTGTACATGCTTGCTACATCGATATTTCCAAAGCTTTCGATATAGTCAACCATGACATCTTAATTAAAAAGCTCGAATCCTATGGAATAACGGGAATATTGCTGAATTGGATAAGGGACTATCTTACTGATAGACACGTTCAAGTTCGCGTTGGCAGCACCTTATCTAGAAAAATAGACGTCACGAGTGGAGTTCCGCAAGGCTCGGTGCTTGGACCTCTTCTATTCTTGGTGTATATGAACGATATAGTAGAGGATATTGGATGCAACTTGATACTATTTGCCGATGATACTAAAATATGGAAACGTGTCAGGTCTGTTAATGACTGCATGGCATTACAACGGGATCTAAGCATCTTATTTCGTTGGTCCCAGTTAAATGAGTTACCATTTAACCCTGAAAAATGTAAAATGCTGCAGCTTGGGAAATCTCTGCACCACACGTATCAGCTTGGCACGCAAGATCTCTTCTGGTCCACAGCAGAAAAAGATCTTGGTATCTGGGTTTCGTTTAACCTTAAGCCTGGACAGCTTTGCCGGATGGTGTACAATAAAGCTTGTCGTATCTTGAATCTTCTCAAAAGAATATTCCGGATTTTTACGCCTGAAACCCTACCCCGGGTAATTAACACGCATATACGTCCTGTTATGGAATATTCCATCCAAGCCTGAGCACCATGG
>JACCGJ010024417.1:0-37504 GCA_013407085.1 Atriophallophorus winterbourni
GAAGAGATTGAGGCTTGTAATTCGATCTTCGTATTGTTCATGCTTTAAACCACGTACGAGCTTGGTGGTCCGATGATATATTCTCTGCAAGAGGCTGATATCCTTCTGTAGCCAGGGTGACTAAGCCTGAACCGCATACTCCATGGTTGGTCCTAAGTACGTATTAATTATTTGATGAACAGTTTGCTTCGTGAAACTACCGACCACGCGTTTTAACAGAAGCAGTACTCTTTTCATAGACAGCTGTGGCGTTTGTGACGGTTTCAACGTGCTGCTCACCCACAAACTCAAGTCATTTCCCTCGTCAGTGCTTTCAAGAATATGGGAACCAAGAGTGTGAGAGAACTCAAAATGTCTTCCAACAGTCAATACATAGCATTTACTAAAATTAAAAGGTAATTCATTTCTAACTGACCAGTCCTGTAAGGCATCGAGGTCCAGCTAAAGCTGTTTGCAATCTTCTGCTGTGCGTACTTGTGTCCACAGCTTGATGTCATCCGCAAATAACAAGATTTTGCTGCTAACATGTTTAGGTATCAGTAGCTTTTATGAACAACAGTTACACATATTCAAATTAAGCTGTTTAATGTCAATGTCCTTTTTTATGTTGAACATGATCTAAATTACATGTGCTTAATTGAATGAAGCATTCATTTATCTTGTTTTAGCCTCGTTTGGTCGATGTCGGCCATTAATGTTCATCACAACCGCATGAATTTTCTGGTTCACGCCACCGGCTTGCATCTGACAGCCCACTACCGAGTTCTACCTATCGTTGCAAGCGCTGCAGGAGAGATTGCTCCTCCCGAATCTGACTGTTTATTCAGTCTAAATGCTGTCTTGACTTACTTGACTTATTCCTGTGAACTCCTGTTGGAGCATAGGGCTGCAACAACGCCACGCCAGCGAACTCTGTCCTGGGCTGCTATCTTCAGCTGAGTCCATGTCATTCCGGCATCCTTCGCTTCACTCACGACTGATCTTCTCCACGATTGCTTGGGTCGTCCCACTTTCCTTTTACCTTGTGGATTCCAGTCTAGTGCTTGCCTAGTGACGTTATCAGCTGGTTTGCGGAGTGTGTGACCTATCCACCCCCATTTTTTTTTCTTGATGTCCTGATCAACGGGGTTCTGGTTGGTTCTACGCCATAGGTCTGTGTTTGAAATCTTCTCAGGCCACCTATTGTCTCCCTGTCGACGCTGTCAAACGCTTTTTCGAAGTCGACGAAGATCGCGTACAAAGGAGACTGCCATTCAATGGATTGCTCGATGATAATACGCAGAGTGGCGATATGATCTATGCATGACCTATCCTGTCTAAACCCCGCCTGTTCTGTTCTAAGTTTCTTGTCTAACGCTTCTTTCAATCTCTCCAAGATGATTCTGGTCAGTACTTTGCTGGGGATGGACAGCAACATGATTCCTCGCCAGTTGCCGCATTGGGAAAGGTCGCCTTTCTTGGGGAGCTTAACCAAATGCCCGAGCTTCCAGTCAGCCGGAACTCTCTCCTGTTCCCATAACTTCACCAGGAAGGGGTGTAACATCTCCGCTGCCGCTGTCGCGTCTGCCTTTAGAGCTTCTGAGGGGATGCCGTCAGGGCCTGGTGCCTTACCATTCTTCAGGGACTTGATGGCATTGATGATTTCTGCAATTGTTGGAGGGTTGATGTTAATGCATAGGGATTCTTTTGCTGGTGATATGTCAGGAGATGTTTGCGGAGGTGGTCTGTTTAGAATTTCTTCAAAATGTTCCACCCATCTTTTCCTTTGCCCCTCCTCGCTTGTCATGGTTCTTCCATTTTTGTCCTTGACTGGTTTGCTCGGTTTGGAACTCTTCCCTGACAAGGCTCGGGTGATTTCATATACCCTCTTCATGTTATTCTGCTTTGCCGCTAGCTCTGCCTCCTCTGTTAGGTTGTGTATAAATTTCCTTTTGTCCTGTCTAGCACCCTTCTTCACTTCCCGGTTTGTCTCCCAATATTGTGCTTTGAGGTCTGCCTTCTGTTGCAGGTCACCGCATCTGCTAATTTCCATCTTCAGATCCCTCCTCTTCTTAATCTTCTCCCAGGTACCCTTCGTCAGCCATTCCTTCTGTTCCCTCTCTTTCTTCCCCAGAACTTTAGTGCACGCATCCTGCCAGGTCTTTCGTATTCCTGCCCAGTGATTTTCTATTGTTTCGTCGGCCAACTCCGACAGCGCCTCGAACCTATTCCTGACTTCACAGTGATTTCTTTTTGTCCATCAAGTACTGTGTGTTGAACTTGTGGTACGCTCTTCCTGACGGATCGTTGAAGGACTTCAGCTTGGTCCGCATTGTTGCAACCAGCAGGTGGTGGTCGGAGGCTGCATCGGCGCCGCGCCTCACTCTGACGTCCAGCATACTACGCCTCCACTTTCTGTCTATGGTGAAGTGATCTATCTGATTTTCCGTCTTTCCATCGGGTGAAGTCCAAGTAGTCTTGTGGATCCTTTTGTGAGGGTAAATGGTGCCACCTATTACTAAGTCATTGAACGAACAAAAGTCTGTGAACAGCTCTCCGTTCTCGTTGCAGGTACCCACGCCGTGTCTGCCCATGATGAGTTCCCTGCCTGTGTTGTCATCACCGACCTTAGCGTTCAAGTCGCCCATGACGATCTTCATGTCTCTGCGCGGAGTCCGGTCTAAAAGGGCCTGTAAAGAGTTGTAGAAATCTTCCTTCTCCTCTTCTTGAGCTGTGTTTGTTGGCGCATAACACTGGATGATGGTGATCCTCCTTCCCTTGGAGTTGAACCTGGCTGCCATAAGTCTGGGTGAGACAGGTTCCCATGCCATTAGCGCTCTTGTAGCCTCTGGCGCTAACATTATTGCCACTCCTTGAGTGTGGCCATGATTCATATCTTCATGTCCGGAATAGATGATGGTTTCCCCTGAAGATAGTCTGTTCTGACCGCTCCCATTCCATCGAGTCTCACATAGGCCCAGAACTTTGATGTTGTAACTTTCCATCTCTTTGGCTACCTGTGCTAATTTCCCGCTCTCATATAGGGTTCTGATGTTCCAGGTCCCTATCCTGGTCTTTGCCTTGGTCGTGAGAAGACTTATCGGCGAGTTGGCTTCCCGAAGGCTTTCACCAGCACGCGTCATGAGCCCCACTGAAGAGGAGTCCTCCCGTCCAGGCAGCTTTTGTGCAGTTTTTGTTGTTGCAGTTTCTGTAGCAGTGTTGTCTTTTACGGGGTGGGGTTGCTAGCCCCACGCCCAACCCTCCTCCTTTTTCACCCGGGCTTGGGACCGGCAGTTGGCGGAGTTAGTCTAAATGCTGTAGAACATGAAAATTCATTAGATTATGATGTACATCTATCGTCGGCATTCACCGAAGTAGGCCAACAGCAAAAGATGTGACCAAGTCAGCACAAATGACGCTGTCTTAGTAAGTGAACATGCTCCGTAGACCAGCTTTTAAAACCACTTTCGCATTAGTCACTTTGTCCATCCACGATATGTTTAAAATACGACGAATGTTTCTTAGATGGAAAGCGTTTAGCTTCCGTTAGTGTCTCGCGTGGGTGGTCCAGGTTTACTGCCGTACAGTAAAGCATTTAGTACGCACGCGCTAGATGCCATCATCTTTGTCTTTATCGTCAACTTGTCTTTACCCCAAACACGAGATTTCAATTGGGACAAAATGACAGCTGTTCTACCAATCAGCTTATCACTCTTCGTGTCTAGACAGTGGTTATTCGCAATTATTTAAACAAGATATGATGTGTTTGATCAAGCTGACAGTTTTCAACACTGATGATTGAAGGCTATACAATCTCTTGACTAAGAACTTTGGTCTCGTTTAAGTTAATTCTAAGCCCAAAGTCCTTGCTTGTCGATTAAAAACAGTCCATTAGCGACTGTAGTTAATTTTCGAAGTGAACAATAATGACTGTATCGTCGGCAAACAGCAGCACACGAATCAGCACATCCCGTGGCTTGGTTTGTGCTGTTAACCGATTTGAGTAGAAAAGCTCGCCATTAATCAGCAAGCGTAAGTAAATGCCTTCTGTACTCGTCCTGAAAGCGTGCTTCAGAAGCAAAGCAAATCAAATTGCAAACCGCGTGAGAGCGAGAATATGTCCTTGTTATACGCCTATGGGAATCTCAAAAGCTTCTTAACTAAAACCGTTCATGTTTGATGAAACAAAATAACCTATTCGAACTGTCTTGGAGGGCAGGCTATTAGGATGACGTGGTTGACTGCTGTGAAACCTTACTCTTCCTAGAGTAGAGAGGAGAAGTACTCTATCCATTTTTCCATCTGTGGGCTTTTTCGACAGTCGGGTTAACCGATACAGACTTCATCGGAGACGTTTTAAAATTGTTTAGAACAATGGCTCTCTTGATCACATCATACATACCCTAAAATCTTCAAGTATCCTCAAGTTTTGATACTGTGACTACTTTCAGTCATATTGTTATTTGCACAACGTCTTGCAGTCTGTTGGCTCTTATTTCCAGCTGCTTTTAGAAGTCGTAATTTTTCATCTGTTTCCATGTATGGTTGAAGAATGAGAATACTGTTAATTCGCATAATTTTGATCACAGAACTGGTTAGATTAAATGAAATAGCAAGAAAATATTCGTGGATTTTAAATTATATTTATCACGTAAAATGAAATTTTATATCTAATATTCTTGAAAATACATTGTCCAATTTTACTCAGTTATTAATTTTTTTAAAATGAGCATTTTGTTGAAAATGTGATTGCATTTAACCGATAATGTGCTAAGGACATAAGATTTACATTAATGATGATCTTGAAATAACAGAAATTGTGAGGGTTGATTATAAATTTGATTTATAGAAATTGTTTGCCTGAAAATAAGACCAATATAATCGTCCACATTTGTTCGAGAAAAAATAATGAGTTTAAGAATTTTTACTTAAAAGCGACAGGCAGTGAATCTGTAGAGGACCACTACAATAATGTCCCCCAAGAATATAGGAGAAAAAGCGCTGGAGAATGAAGGTTTATCGCAAAAGCCAAAACGTGTACGAAGGTACAGCGGAACAATCACGGAACACAAATTAACGGAAATTAACTTAAGGTCAAGTGTTAGGTACAGTGAAACAATGTTGTTACACAGCTCTCTTCCAAAAAGTCTGATCAGAGGAAACTTCTAATCAGGAATTGACATTTGGACTCGCCAAGCGGTGTCAGGTCGTTGCAGGCTGGAATATAGGATCTCAGCAACCAGTCACTTCGAAGTCAGCCAAGGTACTTGATTGTCGGTAGTGACCAAAGTGTGATACACGAAACATAGATCAATACTAAGCCGAGTCACGTCGAACATGGGGTGAACGTGCTGCTAGCGGGAATCGCCCGTCTGACATGGTCTTAGTATGAACCCAGTTGGAGCAGATGTAGGCAGATCCGTAGGCTTGGAAACGAAGAACAAGATGCTTCGAAAACATAGTCCGTACTGATAATTTCCTGCACCCCCAGGTTTGATGGCTAACCGCCTCGCCTGGAAAAAGCTAAGTGGCGCGTAGTCGGGCTGGTAAGGACCTTGTCTGATAGGTTTAGTGTTATGCGAAAGTGCTGATGGTTTGGGCTACCGGGTGGGATGGAAACAAGCGTCGGTAATCCGTGGAAGGCGTGTACTGTAGGTTGTTGGCGGATATAAGTTAATAATTGATGTACAAGTGGTTATTATCCCAAATGGCGTGGTTGCCATGAGAGTGTCATGCTGCACGTATCCACTGTTTTTTGGCCATACAAATGTTTCGTAAGAAACTTAGCGCTAGCATGGATACCAAGATGGGAAATATTGTGTATGTTAAGAATAATGCGCCGTCTAAATGCAGATGGGATAAGAAGTCGAAGGCCGCATAGCGATGAGACGCAAATGTCATAGCCCCAGCCATCGGGCAAAGAAAGAAGTATGATATCGAGTCCCTGAGCTCTTTCATGCCGGCATCAGTAGCTTCCGATTTCGCTGAGGTCGAGGGAGAGTGGCAACTCTATCACACTCGTTGTTGATAATGAGTCAGTGATAGGAATTGGAGCACGTGAGATATACTGTATGTCAATCGTGAACTAAATGAAAACATTTTGGTGCGTAGTCTCTCTAGGAAAATACTTACCCGAATATCTGTTCATTGATGAACGAGAGGCTTATAAACAGTGAATACGGTAAACTGTCTTCCCTGATAATGTGTTCAAACCATCCGTGAGTCTTGCCCCATCGGTTTTACCTGTCTGACCCTCAACCATCCTAGTCACAAGGCGATGGACCCTTTAGAGACATGCAATATCCTTTTTAAGTACGCTGCCCAGGATTAAACGCAGTATTACAAGGAAGGCTGCACGACTACTTTTTATAAGGGCATGAAATGAAAAATAATTAAATTCAACCTGGATAATTTTAACGATGAACATTTTGGTTTCTCTCTTCATTAGGACTTTGTTGAATTTGTACACTACGCCTTGTTACTGAAACTGATCATCAAAGTGAAAAATTAAGAGATAAAGATTAAGAGAATAGAAATAAAACATTTTATAAGCAATCAGCATAATTATTCATAAGGTTCTTCAACCTCGATAGCATAAAACTCTAAAGCTGAATGACTAAAACAAAATTATCGTCAACCTGTATATTTTTATTAAAGAACTTTTTTTTGTTTTCTCTCTATATAAATATCACGTTGAATTTGTTTTCAAAATTCATCATCCCAGTAAGAAATTGTCATTATGATCAAGAAGATTGACATGAAGCAAATTCATCAGCAATCACATTAAAATTATGCATTTTCTCACTATGGTTCAATTTAAGAACAATTTATGACATGAAATCTTGAGGTTAATAATCTTCCAGGATAACGCTGTTTAAAGGTTGACTGTAATTCGTCTTGATTTCTGCATGTTGATATTTCGAAATTTTTCGGTATGAAATAAGAGCCATGACAATTTTCACCAAAGGACTAGCTGCGCGTGTGAGAAAAAACTGTCCTGAGATTATTAAATTCATTATACTGGTTTTATTCATGGTCTCTTTTTCGTGCTTTGAAATCAAGTCTCTCTTCACGTATGACATTCACTCAGTTTTGCTACTTTTATAATCAATTCATCCTAAATTTAACTGTGGTAGTAAACGAGGTCAACGTTAAAATTTGATTCTTACGATATTTTGATATTCTTGTGGGAATCCGAGATATTTAAAGTTTATCACAAGAACTTTTATTCTATTTTTAATGTACTTGAACATACTACGACTCGTAAATCTGCAAAAGTATATCATGAAGCATCGACTGCAATGAAGCCTCGAGAGAATGCAGGCTCCGCTGCTCAATCTTGTGATTCTTGTCTTGTTTCTTCGAAGCAGGTCGCTAATAACGCTAAAGCTGTTCCATATGAAACATGCTCAATATGGATGCCTATTCGATGTTGTGGAATAAAGCCGGAGATGTATCGTAGGCTTCAGAAAAATTCATGCGATATTATTTCCACTTTATGTAAGATAAGCCTCCCACTGACTCGTTTTAAGCTCGCAGGTACTCTGCTTCAAGTTTACACGGCTTCTGCTAAGAACTCTGAAGGCCTTGATGAGGGTTGTAAATAATGGCTCACCCTTGTAGTGGATAAATGCAAAAAGTATAACAGGAAAATGTTACAGCAGCAATACAGCACCAGCGAACAAAGCAGAAGACGAACGCGCGCGGAGGAAAGTATATTGTTAATTACTTATTATTTACAGAATGCTATACAAAGGATGAGTAACGACAACTCATTTAACGAAACAGAAGATCGATAGTCTGTGAGTGAATAGGACCAGAAGAAATCGACAGATCGATATGGCAATATCGATTATCGGAACAAAACGATAACTTCTAAGTTAATGAGTGAAAATGATACAAAGATGAGTATGTACAAATTATTGATTAAAGCAAGCATCGAGGAAAACGAAAATACAATTTGAAAGAAAGTGAAATTACAGGTTGCTAAACACTCCAAAAAGGATACCCACTACACATCTTTTGCACCGCAAGTTTGCGTGCAATCGGAATATGTACGCACTTTTAAGGAGGTATTTTCCTCCCCTGTAATCCGTCAAACAGATAGAGTTAGTCTTGCCGGTGCAAAAAACGTGCATCAACCCAAAGAGGTCAAGGAACTACCACAGCTGGATAAAGCAATCAAGAAAAATGACCAGAGCTTTACCACTGATGAGAGTAGGTGATCCTGCATCATTTGTCTCAATGATCCGGAACAAACAGTTGCTTTTACGATACACAGGGTTGAACATTAACGTGATTTTTTAAAATATTCCAGGCCCTAATTTTCGACTAAGGAAAAATGGTATAATGATCCCAACAGCGTTTCGTCTATACCGCATGACACCGTCAAGTGAATACCCCAGAGCGGTAAAGATTGTGTTAGACTCCCTTGAACAATTGACCTCATTGCTAAAGGAGACTCACAGGTTGAAGGGTAGTAAATCTCGAATCCTGTGTGATCTCTCTCCGGAAGATCGTGTGAAAACGCGAAAAGCAACTCACGTGATTAGCGAGCGCATAGCCGCAGGTTAAACTAACTTGCGCATGGTGGATTTTCGGGTTGTGAGGATGAGGCCAAACGTTCGTTGGGAGCTCCTGAAGAAAGGAATTCGGAGGGATCTGGATCTTTAAAAGTGATTTATTATAATGCGTTGAGTTTCGAAAACAAACTGGATGGATTCTTCAAGCGGATTATTGCGATCATTGCGATAATGGAAACCAGGCTCTCCCCTGAGCAGGATGATATCTGGCTGGCCCTACCTGGATATAAACTCATTCGCGCAGATCGAACAGACGCTAGGATCACTGGTCGGGTTGTTTTATACTTCCAACAACATATTTCCTTCGTAGCGTTTGCTCATTTCGAGAAGACTGCCGATATGTGTGAGAGCTTATGGTGCCGTATAAGGACAACGCTTCATTTCCTACAGTAGGTGTCGTTTATCGTTTTCCTATCACTCAAGCAGATACATTGATATCACAGAACTGTCAGTATGGTTGAATCTCAAACTTCTTGATTATAACCGATTTCAATGCTCCTAGTATTGATTTGACATCGCTAGAGGATGCTTCTGGGTCATTCAAGCAGGTCTTATTGGACGCTGTGGTTGATGTGGGCCTCGTGCATTATGTTTCCTATCTAATCAGAGTAAGCCCTACTGGGTGACAGTCCTTTTGAACTTGGTGTTCAATCCAACGCAGTCCGATATTACTCAGCTTCGGACTGAAGCTCCATTAGGCTGTAGTGGTCAGGCCAACTTGAGTTTTATTTGAAAATTCAACACTGGCTAGGAACCAGATCCATTTCCCTGAAGGGATTTTTGGAATGCAGATGCTGATAGGTTATAGGAATGTGATGCTGATGTTGCTTCATCTCTCGATTGGTCAGTCGATCAATCATCTGATGTTGAAGATCGTTGGCTGGTGATCCGGAATAATATCTGGACAATTATTAGGATGGCTGTTCCGTTGTTGACATGTCGTCGTAAGGCGAAATGTTCCCCTTTGGTTTCACAAGGAGTTTCAGAAACCTTTGCGGCAACATCGAAATCTCCTCTCAATTTCGTAAGCAGGAAGAACTCCACTGACTATAACAATTATAGGCAAGTGGAAACATCTGAACGGCATGGAAATGCAGAAGAATTATGTTGTACGAGCAGCGAATGTTTTACGAGTCTACTTGTGCACCAAAACGTCTATTCGCATACATTGGTTCCTGCAGAAAGGCATATCCATATATCTATAATTTGATAGATACTATTAAGGTTTAGACATTACTGAAGGTGGTTTGAAAGCTCGAGTCCTAGTTAAGCAACATGCCCCTGTGTACTCTCTGGAAGACATTGAACACTCTCATGTTGGAACAGTTGAGCACACAATCCGCGCCAGGACCAGACGTTAATAATCCGTTGGTTTTACAATTACTGTTAGACGTGTTGTGAGATCCGATTGTCAGGTTGTTTAACAAAATCTGTTACGTTCGGTGTCTTTGCCACAAAATTGGAAACATGGTATAAGTAAATCAATGTTTATGAGTAGGGACCCTAGTTGTCCAACTAATTACAGACCCGTCATATTGACTCTTTCAACGGATAAATCTTTAGAGAAGTCGCTCAAAAGGAAAATAGAGATCTTTCTTTTGTTGTGTGGGCGTTGGTGTCTAAAACAACATGGATTCACCAAAAATATCTCATGCGCAAGTAATCTACTTCTGGACCGAGAACTTTGGTGTGCTTTGACTGATTCTGATCAAGCGATCGATGTCGTTTTTATTGAATTCAGTAAGGCGTTTGACAGAGTGCCATACCGCCGATTGCTCGTGAAGTTGGAGTGTCTGGGTACTCAAGGTTGTCTTGTAAAGTCGATCGAATCAATCAATTCAGAAAAAAGAAAAAAAGAATATTGTTTCAGAAACTAAGAGAAACAGAAAATAACTAAATTGTGAAAGTCTAAGGAAAATCATTTTTTCGAAATCGTGTGAAGCACACAATTATATCGTTTTAATATTTCATGTAAAAATATTTTTAATTGCAAGGTTGAATAAGAATACGAATTAATATTTTTTTCCATATACTTCGGTGGAATTTTAAACAATTTTTCGTCATGTTGCGTTGAAAAGCAAATTTGGAATTTATCAGGTTGAATAAATAGTAAGCAAGTGATCAATGTATTTTGTTGTTAGTTTTTTTCACGTAAAAATTTAATCTAATATCCAATATTCAGTTGATATAAAAAACGGTAATTCTCAGAATGTCATCTAAATCTATTTCAACTTATATCGGGTTTCTACAGATAATTAACAAACGTTGTAGCTGAATATTCCACCTGACATTGTCCGTTTTCTTCTTTATTCTAATGAGAAATATTATTATATACACGAACACGATTTGTCAGACCACTTTTTGAAACAACTAATTCGTGGTTCATTGCGAGTCAATGAACATGCTCGTTTCTGTGTTTCTGCAATCTTACTGCCAAAGCTTCACCATGATTGCTTCATCACGTGTAGTATCAGTATCAGTATCACAGGGCGATAGTCGACCAAGTCGAAACGAGTGCTCAGATTCTTTCGGAGGTGTGCTTGAAAACACCCACCACTACCAGGATTGATTTGTTAGTAACACAGGCGTGTTTAACTGTGAATGGAAGATGGGAGATGTCTCATCACCGAAAGGTGAGAGAGTTATGCATGTTGAATGTCCAATCGAATGAAAAGACGATGGACAGCAGTTTATTTCCGCAAATGTGAAGAAATGAAAAACAAACTCTTTTTTGTAATTCAAAAAATTTTTCGAATATTTTTGTGTTTTTTATCATAAAAATAAGGGATTTAGTCCTAACACAATAACATTCGGCATTCAATTTTGCATATACATACAAAATTGAAATTGAGATAAGGGATATAGAAGTTAGACAACGCTATTGGGAAGCAGTGATGTGTCTTCAATCCGATGACAAATTATTTACAGAAAATAATTTCGCCACCGGGACTCGAACCTGCGACCTCAAGACTGCAAGCTCCCAATTATATCGTTTTAATATTTCATGTAAAAATATTTGTAATCGCAAGGTTTAATAAGAATACGAATTCATATTTTTCCCATATACTTCGGTGGAATTTCAAACAATTTTTTGTCATGTTGCTTTGAAAAGCAAATTTGGAATTTATCGGGTTGAATTAATAGGAAGCAAGTGATCAATGTATTTTGTTGTTAGTTTTTCCACGTAAAAACTCATCTAATATCCAATATTCAGTTGACATAAAAAAGGTAATTCTCAGAATTTCATCTAAATTTATTTCAACTTATATCAGGTTTCTACAGATAATTAACAAACGTTGTAGCTGAATATTCCACCTAACAGTGTCCGTTTTCTTCTTTATTCTGATGAGAAATATTATTATATACACGAAAACGATTGATCAGGCCACTTTTTGAAACAACTAATTCGTGGTTCATTACGAGTCAATGAGCATGCTCTTTTCTGTGTTTCTGCAATCTTACTGCCAAAGCTTCATCATAAATGCTTCATCACGTGAATAACACAATAACATTCGGCACTCAATTTTGCATATACATACAAAATTGAAATTGAGATAAGGGATATAGAAGTTAGACAACGCTATTTGGAAGAAGTGATGTGTCTTCAATCCGATGACAAATTATTCACAGAAAATAATTTCGCCACCGGGACTCGAACCTGCGACCTCAGGACTGCAGGGGTGGTGGTTTTAACTTCTACCCAGAACACATTATATCTGTATCTTAAAATTATTGAAAAATGCCTGAATTTACGTTGCAATCTATGTATCGAGATTTTTAATTGTTGAAAATAAATATTTTCAGCTAAACGTGATAAGCGTTAGGCAGAAAATGTGAACTTCGATTTTCTAATTTAACTAAGAAGAACTGCCAAAGGCTTATTCCGAATCGCAGAATAACAGGTTGCTTGTTCCTGGATTGATTACAACTGCGAACTGCAAAATAAATGTAGTATTTTTAAGAATAAATATGTTAAGGTTATGAGTTACATTCGTGAGGATCTTGAATGTAGTGTTGATTTATAAAAAGTATTATTTGTCGGAAAATAAGATGAATATTCTCATTTGAATTTGTTCGAGACAAGATAATGATTTCGAGTGTTTTTACTTAGACACAACGAGCTCTGAGTTCAGCAAAAGTATTGACTTAAAAGCTGGTCGTCTTTAGTTCAGTTCAGTTCATATTGCACATGAATGTATGTGTCAAACGTGCCAATCTAGATTTTATAATTCTAAACACTTGGTTTTCCTTGACGATCAACTGTGTAAGCACTAATCTGGTGTACCGTTGCTCAATTTCTTGGATTGAACGAAAACCGGTGTTTTCAATATTGTATGTGATGAAACCAACGTTAAGGCTAACTGAAAAGTGAATGCATCAAAAAACGCAACTAGAGACAATATGCTATATGTGATTAAATTGATTGATCAAACTTCTAATGTCTAAGGCGTAAGTAAACATGTTAAATATGGATGCATATAAGAATGTTGGGTTCTAGCTGTATATGCTTCACCAGGATCCACATACCTATGGGCACGTTCATAGAAACATAGCCAGTCTCAACTCCTTTTAAATGTGAGGTTCAAATAAGGTCTATCTATAACATTTCTTATCAATTTAGCTCGTCTGGATCGCTTATAGTATTTTGCATTTTTTTCCGTTGGAAGCACTCAGATATTTCTACGGATACTTTACAGAGAACGTACAATATACTTTATACTACCAGTGTTCCGTCTTCTACATTCTTCGCATGAAGTGAGATTGTAAGATGTTTCATGTACGTTGACAATAACACAAGACCAGATATCTCCAGCTGAACTATCTCCGTTTTTCGAGTTAATTCCATCTTGTTTCGTAGAATGAAAATGAAATCTTATTCATTAGTGTGTGATGCGTCGATTCTATTATGGTAATTTTGTAAATGTGTGGTTCAGCATTGGAACTGGTTAGTTTTCTAAAATTTCGTAATTTCCCGATCGCTATTTATTTTGAAATTATGGTGATACATTTGAACGGTTTACGTGAAGTTAATGCAATTCTAGGCTAATTCATGAAACTCGAGCACGCACTCTGATATCTTAGGCTGAGACTGTCTCTTGATTCAAGCAATTTTGATGTTTTTTCTTTATACTTCAGCACGTCGAACCATCTAACCTTGATGAACACTGAAAATATTCGAAGGATTAACTCGATGGGGACAATTTGAATGTTGATAGCCGGTTGATAACGAAATCCGGAATTGTTCAGTAGCGAACAAATGCGAGCTCGATTATTTATTCGACATTTTTGACAATTAAAAGTAAAATTTATCATGGAAGCTAGTTTGATTTTTTCTTCGACACGAAAATCAAGATCAGTGTGATTCCTTTCCTGTCGGTCAATCAGAGCAAATTGGTACAAACTTGACGTTACCTTAACAACGTTATTGTCAAAGATTCACATGCGTCTTCATATTTGTTGGTGTGAGGTATGCAATATTAGAAATAGATATCAACATCTAATTTTGTATATATGTTAAACCTTGCGACAGCTACATTAGATAAACTACTGATCTATCCAATTTGAGTCAAGCAGTAAAGCAGGCTAGTCCTTATTGTAGCCAGAAAAATCGTGCGAGACTAGCGGTTGTCAGACCATTATAGCTCTCTCCGCACGTAACTTCAATCGAGAAAAAATATCTATCTATATCTATGTATTCTATCTTGTCTCTTAAAAATATGGTTTATTGATCAACGCGATCTGTACCTTGTCTGTATTTCGCCTTCACCAATAAAATTAAAATATTTTATGCTCGCAAGTTTGCTCCTATCGGTAATTCTGACCACTATGTTAATAAAATTATGCCCAACATTTATCGAAGTACTTGATGTAAATACGTGACCCATCAGTTTTGCAGAAAGGTGACTACCAGAGCCAACGAGCATGACATAATTTTAGGTCTTAGACACATGATTGATACCACTGATTTCCAAATATTTCCTGATTAGGATGTTTCTTATAATGTGACGTGCCATGCTATCTGAGTTTTTGTTTTGAGATTTGTTGTCCTTGCAACAAAACCGTCAACACAAATTAAGAGAAAACCTTCATAAACATCAGTGGAGTGCGGTTCTATCGATTCTGTCTGATGCATGTTTAACGGATTTAGGTACCTCGATTGGATGGATAAACGCAACCATCCTCGTCATCCGTTGAACCTTTGCGAGGAAACCAAAGTAAAATTCCCACATTCCTACGATTATTATGTTGAATCTATTGGGATCTACATCGCCGGTCAGAAACCCGATAAAAAGCAAACAGAAACAAGTATGTCAGATCTGGTATACATGAAGCTGGGTTCAAATAAAGGAGAAATGTGAGACCATTGTTAGCAAAATCCAGAGTGATATTGATTAAAATATGTTAACTCGACATGATTAAAGCTTGAATGTTTTGCGAAGGTCAATTTGACAGCCCTTAAGGCAGGGTCTTTTATTCCATTCGATTCGATTGACGTCCATCATACGTTGGAACTTCAATTGAATGGAGTGAACGCAACGATCAAATTCATCCGTGCAACCATCGGGATTGGACAGAATTGAAATCTCATGATTCCGATGAGAATGAACGTGATTCCATGAGCATCGTCATCGTTGAGAATACACCTGATAAGAGAAACAGAACAGCGTATGTCACATGTCAAATACATGAACCTTGGTTGAATTCAAGAAGCGATATGCAATCGTTGTAGGCAAAAAAGATTGTGACACTCCAGAAATCAGGAATATATAGATGAATGAAGACAGAAAGACTGAGCTTTTATTTCACAGCAGTTGGATGTCATATATCCATTTCGATTCTATCCGATGCACGTTTAACAGATTTAGGTACCTCGATTGGATGGATAAACGCAACCATCCTCGTCATCCGTTAAACCTTTGCGAGGAAACCAAAGTTAAATTCCCACATTCCCTAGAGTATTATGTTGAATCTATTGGGATCTACATCGCCGGTCAGAAACCTGATAAAAAGCAAACAGAAACAAGTATGTCAGATCTGGTATACATGAACCTGGGTTCAAATAAAGGAGAAATGCGAGACTTTTGTTAGCAAAATCCAGAGTGATATTGATTAAAATATGTTAACTCCACATGATTAAAGCTTAAATGTTCTGCGAAGGTCAATTTGACAGCCCTTAAGCCAGGGTCTCTTATTCCATATGATTCGATTACCGCCCAGCATACGTTGGCCTTTCAATTGAATGGAGTGAACGCAACGATCAAATTCATCCGTGCAACCATCGGGATTGGACAGAATTGAAATCTAATGATTCCGATGAGAATGAACGTGATTCCATCAACATCGTCATCGTTGAGGATACACCTGATCAAGGGAAACAGAACAGCGTATGTCACTTGTCAAACACATGAGCCTTGGTTTAATTCAAGAAGCGATATGCAATCGTTGTAGGCAAAAAAGATTGTGACACTCCAGAATTCAGGAATATATAGATGAATGAAGACAGAAAGTCTTTCCTGTTCAATTACACAGCAGTTGGATGTCATATATCCATTTCGATTCTATCCGATGCACGTTTAACAGACTTAGGTACCTCGATTGGATGGATAAACGCAACCATCCTCGTTATCCGTTAAACCTTTGCGAGGAAACCAAAGTAAAATTCCCACATTCCTACGATTATTATGTTGAATCTATTGGGATCTACATCGCCGATCAAAAACCCGATAAAAAGCAAACAGAAACAAGTATGTCAGATCTGGTATACATGAACCTGGGTTTAAATAATGGAGAAATGTGAGACCATTGTTAGCAAAATCCAGAGTGATATTGATTAAAATATGTTAACTCGACATGATTAAAGCTTGAATGTTTTGCGAAGGTCAATTTGACAGCCCTTAAGGCAGGGTCTTTTATTCCATTCGATTCGATTGACGTCCATCATACGTTGGAACTTCAATTGAATGGAGTGAACGCAACGATCAAATTCATCCGTGCAACCAACGAAATTGGACCTAATTAAAAACTCATGATGCCGATGAGAATGAACGTGATTCCATGAGCATCGTCATGGTTGACAATACACCTGATAAAGAGAAACAGAGCAGCGTATGTCACATGTCAAATACATGAAACTTGGTTGAATTCAAGAAGCGATATGCAATCGTTGTAGGCAAAAAAGATTGTGACACTCCAGAAATCGGGAATATATAGATAAATGAAGACAGAAAGACTGAGCTGTTTATTTCACAGCAGTTGGATGTCATATATCCATTTCGATTCTATCCGATGCACGTTCAACAGATTTAGGTACCTCGATTGGATGGATAAACGCAACCATCCTCGTCATCCGTTAAACCTTTGTGAGAAAACCAAAGTTAAATTCTCACATTCCCTAGAGTATTATTTTCAATCTATTGGGATCTTCATCACCGGTCAGAAACCTGATAAAAAGCAAACAGAAACAAGTATGTCAGATCTGGTATACATGAACCTGGGTTCAAATAATGGAGAAATGTGAGACCATTGTTAGCAAAATCCAGAGTGATATTGATTAAAATATGTTAACTCTACATGAATGAAGCCTGAATGTTTTGCAAAGGTCAATTTGACAGACCTTAAGGCAGGGTCTTTTATTCCATTCGATTCGATTGACGTCTAGCATACGTTGCCTTTCAATTGAATGGAGTGAACGGAGCAAATCACTTAAGGGCTAGGAGATTCGTGCGCACTGTAGATGAATTTTCGGTAAAAGTTTACCAGTCCCAGAAAACGCCGGAGCTCTGGGAAGTTAACAATGGCATCCGTGTTTTTATCCAGTGTCCGAATACCCGAAGCTAAAATTCGATGACCCAGGAAATCGATCTGAGTCTGGCCAAAAATGCACTTAGACCAAGGGCTAATGGAAGGTCGTATGATGCCAAATGCCAGCATGTGCTGGAACTGTTTGCGCGCTATCTGTAACTTTTCAGGCGTTAATCGCCTCGGTCTTCCGTAAACCGGGGGCCCACTAGTGGTAATATGGTGTTCCACTGGGGTGGAGACTGTAGGTAGTACAGTCGGTGATGCGCGGAATAAGTTGGGATAGTTCGCAAGCAGAGGGGCATACGATGGTTCGATGTCGCCGTAGCTAAATACCGGAGATATCCTCGCGTCTCTGCTCGGGGTGTCAAGAACTTTAAGACGGGTAGTTCCATCTATCAGTTGCAAGCGTCGGGAATCTCGTGCTCGTAATGCGTTTTTGCAGTTGAAGGGCACCATTTGGCGCAAGCCCGGGATCAGCCTAAAAACTAAGACGCGTGTTTATCAAGCAGCGATCCGCCCTGTACTGCTTTACGGATGCGAGACATGGCCTTCAAGGTCACAGGATGTACGCACATCAGAAGTGTTCGACCATTGGTGCCTCAGGGTAATCTTGGGCATCCGATATACCGACCAAGTATCTAACGCAGCCGTACGAGAGCGTTGCAGCGGACTATCTCCACTTTCCGCTTACATACAACGGCGAAGGCTGCAATGGTTTGGCCACGTCCTCCGAAAGACAAACACAGCACTTCCAAAACTCGCCCTCGACCCCAAACCCGTTCGCACCTGGCGTCGGCGGCAAGGTGGTCAAGTGAAAACCTGGCTGTCAACTGTGAAACAGGATGTAGAAACCCTGGGTCTGCGTACCGTCTACGGAGTTCGCAGGTGGGAACGAGACTGGATCACGATCTGCAACGATCTCGCCTCCGATCGACGTGCGTGGGCTGGTGCGATTCGAGACATCAATGAAGCCGGCTAATCCACCCGTGGAGCCAGCCGCACAAAAGTAAAGTAAAGTAAGTAAGCGTCGGGAATCTACAAGAAGATCGAATGCGTGCAAGAAGTCAACGCCTAGTATGGCATAATGGACCGCGGCGATCGTGAAAATCCAGCGGAATTCACGACGCAAACCTAAATCCAGAGTCAAAAAGCGTTGACCGTAGGTTGTTATTATGGATCCGTTTGCAGCCTTTAAGTGCCGGCTTAATGGGCTAGACGTTGTGTGCGCATCTACCGGGAGCACACTCACCTCTGCACCGGTGTCTACCAGAAAATGTATGCCAGTAGGCTTATCAGGTATATAGAATAGACGACTCGAACGTTTAGGGCCTACGGCGGTAGCCGTCGTTACTTGTCGGCCCGAAAGTTTCTCGCTCGCGAGGTGTGATATGCGCAAGGCTTTATGCAACTTTGTGCTTTCTCGCCATACTTTCGGTGAACCCAGCATATTATTACGGCTTTTCGAGCGCCGGTGGGTTGGGCTGCGTGACTGTGGCCTGCGGCTGAGTGTGAGGCTTCAAAACTCATTGCGCAATTCTGCTACCTCAGCCATGAGGTCTGTAGCTTTGTTATCATCGGTTCTACTTCGTGTGTGTGTTTGTCCTGCTGCTACGGCGGTGATATGAGCATCCGGATGATAGTGTATGCATTCGACGATGCCATCCGCCATCTCTGCCAGCTCAGATATCGGAGTACTTTTTGCTAAAACTAGGATAGCCTGCACGCTGGACCCAAAGTTCCCGAATTAACGACTTATCCATACGAGCTGACCCCAGAAGCCGTCGCATCTCTATTAATATGGTAGATGGCTTTCTTCCGACAACCTCCAGATCGCCAAAAAGCTCTTGCAGCCTAACGCGTTCGGACGGGACCGTGCGGGAAATCACAGCTTGTTTGAGGCTATGGTAGCGGTCGCCTTCATGGGCAGTGAGGACTGCGTCGCGAACCTGCAGTAATATGTCGTTAGGCAGTTTTTGTGTCAAATAGTAGAAGATCGCTGCGTAATCTACGATATTCTTGGCGCTAAGCTCCGTTTAAAAAAGTAGAACGAATACTCGGGGTCCTGTGTAACGAAACTGGGAACTGTGATGGCCGTAGAGGCCAATAATATGTGCTTAGATTCACTCATAATGAACCGTCCAAGTGACAAAAAATGGATTGAAATAGCAGGTGCGAAATAAAAACGAAACACACAGAAATATGTACCCAAAAAATAAGTGCCGAAAAGAAAATAATCGGAAAAACGTTTGACTTACCGGAAAGATTCACGAAGGATTAGTGCACGGAGGGTTCACCAATTTGTAGTAGACCAGATTACTACAATAATGTCTCGAAGAACGTTGGAGAAAAGGCACAGGAGATGTAAGGTTTATCGCTGTGGCCAAAACGTGTACAGAGCGTTTACGATGCACGCACGAACTAACGGAAGTTAATATTTTCAAGGAAAAACAAGCGGTGTTACATGTACAATTTTACAAGGTTATTTCCTTTTACATTCTATACTTATATATATGGTTTAGTAAACCAAGTTTGTCATTATTGGAAGTGAGCTGCCATACGAACTTCTCTGAATCCTTCGTCTTCTTTCTCAATAGTAGGTTGGGCAATATCGTGGGAAGCATATACGGGTGCAAGATTAGCTCCATATCAAGAACGTAACAGTTTGGCGACGGGTTTACTCAAGTTACGAAATCAGGGAATAATCTAAGATGGAAATTTCTTTGAAGCGGCAAATGATGTTGATGAAATTTCTACTTCAAAAGCAAGTACCAAGCACAAAAGCACGTGCTATTCCACTCTCTGTTGACGGAATTGCGAACAGTTTCGCAGAATTTTCAATGATCCGGAAGCGAACGTCACGTTTAAAAATTGGTTCAGACGTTATGAAGACCTTTTCCGTGTTGCTTTGTCGGCTCAAGATGATGCATGGAAAGTCCGGCTGCTGTTGCGTAAACTTTGCCCAGCAGAGCTGTATAAATACTGCAACCTGATCCTTCTCAAAAATCCTCGTTCTTTAGCGCATATGTTGTCGAACATCACTTGAAGTTAGCAATCTAAAGCGAAACCACCAACTTCGAACAATGACGAAACTAAGCATCAGCACGCAATGCCCGTTGGCGTTTAAGCCTCCGGAGTACACTAAAATTTTCCCATATGAGTAGGAGCCTCGAGAGAAATCGGTGGGTGCAGGAGGCCAGTTAAACCACGCTTCAAAATGTTCTGTCCATCGCTCCATGCGCATGGGCACGTTGAAAACTGGCAAAAAAATTTGCTCCACGTATCAGCTTACAAATGGCTGGTCGCACGCTTACAGTAGTTCTGATGAGTTAGAACAATTTTCTGAAAAATTCTACAGCTGTCGCAGATATCATTCCGGGCCATTCTAACAGTGTGACCTCAGATCGCTTACTTAAGACGATTTCGACATTAGCTTGACCAGATGGTACCAACAGACAAACGCATGATCTGACTCTAGACATGTGCTCCAGCATGAACGGCAATCTTGCACACATCTTTACCACGAGTAGCTGATAGCAATGTGGTCAATTTGCGTGAAAAAGGCTGTCAATCGACATTTCCCGGTGAAGCAGTGACGCTGCGAATGAAGGAATTTAGGAGGAAAGCAAGGTAAAGTCTGTGCTTAGAGCACGAGCTAAGCAATCTTTTGCCGTTATCATCACGATTGCAATCACGACCAAACATATCAGCCACAAAATGCTCGTTTAATGATAGACGGTCAACACGTGCGTTCACGTCTCCAGCTAGGACAACGATGTCATTCTTCGATGCATGTAATCTTCCATAAAAGCATCTTAGTCAATTTTGAAGGTACAATTAGACGGTGCGTACGCAGATACCACTAATAGTTTGCGCGATTGATTGCGAAATCCGTTTTTACTACACAATAGCAACTATCGACTGGGATCCATTCTAACAGTGTGACCTCAAATCGCTTACTTGAGACGATTTCGACATTAGCTTGACCAGATGGCATCGTCATCAGTGATCAGGCGTAGGTAATGCGACTTGCGTGAGTTCGAAGGGTAAGACAATCGTGTAACTGAGCTAGAGTTATGCATGTGTGTTACCGACAAACAGCACACATCGAGGCAATCAATTTTGCGAGCCAAGGCTGCCTGCTGTCCGATGTTAGCTGGAGTCCGTTATTTGATCGCTGCTAATTTGAATGGTACGCGTGGATGTAGAAACGCCCTAAAGGCATTCGAATCAGGCAAAACTATTCGAAGTGGGTCAATTTGGAAAGCTTGATGAATAAGCTGCACTTTCGTCTGGGTTATTTAAAGAACCACAAAACCGCAAGCATCACTAATGGACGTCATGACAGGTGTATAGTTTGACAAACTAAACGAAATAACGTTGTGCTTTGAAAGTAAGGTCGTCCATGAAACATCAGTAACAGCCTTCTGGGAGCCACTAGGAAACCACGTAGCTAAAAGAATTTCGCTTAAATCCCATGGGAACACTTATGTATGCATGATTATTAAAATAAGCTTGTGCTTTCAACCAGTACCCTCGATTTTTATTGCACGTTCATAAATCTGTAAAGTCGAGAAATCAATATCAGTAGGTTGACGCAGGTTGCCCCTGTCTTTGATGAAGTGGTAAAAGTGTAATGGTAGGCACCGCGTTTCGTCTGGGCCACAGGCCAGCGCCAGAAGATCGCCCCAGACCCTTAAAGAATGTGTTTGACTGCGCTGGGTATGTGAACTTACTGCTAAAGCGAGGTTACAGGTTGAAGAGTAGTGAGCATCGACTCCGCGTGATCTCTCTCCGGAAGATATTAAAAATGCGAAAAGCTACTCAGGAGATTCACGAGCGCATAGTCGCAGGTAAAACTAACTTGTGTGTGTTGTAAGGATGAGGCAAAAGTTCGTTGAGAGCCTCTGTCGATAGGCATTCGAATGGATCTGGATATTTAAAAGTGATATATTTTAATGCGGTGGGCTTGAGAAACAAGCTGAATAAACTCTTTGAGTGGATTAGACAGGACTCTTCAGCGATTTTCGCGGTGACGGAAACCTATATCTCATCTGAGCAGGATGATCACGAGCTGGCCCTATCTGGATATAGACTCATTTCCTCAGATGGAACAGCCACTAGAATCGGTGGTGGGGCTGTCTTATACTTCCAACAACAAATTTCCGTCGCAGTGTTGGCTCGTTTCCTGCAGACTGCCAGTATGGGTACGAGCTTATGGTACCGTATAAGGACTGCAGCTTCATTTGCCACAATAGGTGTCATTTATCGTTCTCACAATTCTCAGGTAGATACACTGATATCACAGATCTGTCAGTATGGTTGATCTTAAAACTGTTTGATTAATGACGATTTCAATGCTCCATACTTTGGCTGAACTTCTCTATAATAAGGTTCTGAGTCATTCAAACAGGACTTATTTGACGCTTTAGTTGACGTGGGGCTCGTACAGCATCTTTCACAACCGAACAGAATAGGCCCTACTGGGTGCAAGTCCATTTTAGACTTCGTTTTCGTTTTAACGCAGTTTGATATTACTCATCTTCGGAATGAAGCTTCATTACTTTGTATTGATCATGCCACCAAAATTTTCATTTCAAAAAGCAACACTGGCTGGGCACCAAATTCTATTCGCAGAAGGAATTTATGGAATGCAGACGCGGATAAGTTACGGGATGTTGCTTCATCTCTCGACTGGTCTTTCGATCAATCAGCTGATGTTGAAGATTGTTTGCGGGTGATGTGGAATGATATCTGGACAGTTATTGAGGTGGCATTGCGTTGTGCACACGTTGTTTTCAAACGAAATGTCCCCCTTGATGTGACAAGGATCTCCGGAAACTTTTACGGCAACGTCAAAAGCCGATGATGGTTTGAAAGCAGAAGCCATGGTTATGCAATACGCCTTCGTGTACTGTCTGGAAGACAATTATCCTCCTACGTAATTTATGAAAAGTGAGGTCTTTTTGATCTTGATGCAAATGTAGAGACGGTTGGACTCCTGTTGGAACAGCTAGACACAAGATCCGTGTCAGAAGCCGACGGTATTCATCCGTTGGTTTTAGGAACACTATCAGACGTGTTGTGCGATCCGAGGCGGTCAGGTTGTTTAAAAAATCTGTAAAATTTGGGTCTTGCAAGATGAATGGATACATGGTATTATTAAACCTATGTTTAAGGTTGTTGACCTCATTTATCCTGCTAATTACAGGCCGGTCACACTAACTTCTCTGATCGGAAAATGTTTAGAGAAGTTGATCAAGAGGAAAACATAGCGCATTCTCTTGGAGTGTGGGTGTTGGCATCCACAACAACAGGCATTTACCAAAAGTCGCTCATATGTAAACAATCTACTCCTGGCGCGAAATATTTGGTGAGCTTTGACTGATTTCGGTCAAACGGTCGATGTTATTTTTACCGACTTTGTAATGCGTTCCACCGCGTACCCAACCGCCGCTTGCTCGTCGAGCTGTAAGGTCTAGTTATTCAAGGATGTTTTCTTAAGTTGATCGAGGCATTCATTTCAGGACGATCAAATAGTGTAGAAGTGAATGTAGTTTTGTCTTCAGAGATGATACCAAGCTCAGGATTGCTGCAAGGATCTGTTCTTGGCCCATTGTTATTCAAATTATTCGTGAATGACATTTTGGACGCGGTAGCTATAATATGAAACTGTGGGCCTCTGTCAGTTCCTGTAATGGTCACAAGCAACTGCGAAACGTAGTTGATGACTTAAACAGCAGGACACATCGCTGGTCGATGCCTATAAATGTGGACAAGACAGTCGTCACGCGCATATACTTCTATGAATACTTTCTGGGAATTAAGCCTATTAAAGCGGTAACGGTTGAAAATGTCGTACGGATTCTGGTTATGGATTCCTTGAAGTCGAAGGCTGAAACTTGTCGGAGAATGAGCAGCGCTACCCAGAAGCTGTTGGCGATTCGGCTTTTATTTGCGACCATTACGTTGTGAATGTTGGAGACTCATTTCTCTGCGTATCTTCGTCTTATGTTAGAACATGGGCTACCTGTTGCATTTCTTCAGTCTAAAGGCGAATGCGACTCCTTGGAGTGTGTATAGAGTAGGAGGACTAAGATAGTACATGGAATGCGTAACCTCGCTAACGAGGATAGAAGGAGCTTACTGAAACCTTATTCCTTAGAACTTCGAAGGGAAAGGTTAGGCCTGCTTCTGACACGTCGTATTCTTCTCGGTCTATATGGAGACGACTTTCTCCAATACTTTTGATTAGTAGGTGAGTTGAGGACTCGGGGACATGAATTAAAGTTGTAGAAGCCTAGAAGGCTGAAGCTGAATAATGCGAGCATGCTATCCACGCTGGTGGTGAACACTTAGAACTCTCTACCTTAAGGGCTCCTGTCTCTACCATTACAACAAATATTCAGAAGCGCGTTGGATCAGCATTTGTTGAGACGGATGGACTTGATCCCTGGAGTGATATAGTGGTGTTTCTCTACTTACACGTCCTGCATTCTCTGCAGAAGTCACCCATGTAAGAAACTGTATCGCAGGTGTCAATTAAAACCAGGAACAAAGCGATGCGATCCTTAATTCACACGAAAGACAAGCACTTGTTACGCTGAAACAAGATAGAAATATAGCCAATACTAAGGCCGACAAAGGTAAAGTAACGGTAATTTTAACAAAAGCGACTATTTAGACAATGTTAGGTTACACTTATCCGCGGGTCCTTAAGAAAGGATAGATAATGGTAAAATGAAAAAGGTAATCAATAATTGCAAAACGGTAGTCTCTAGGTATTTGCGTAGCTTTGAGGAGAGTTTGGGAAAGGGCTTGTGGTATAACCTATATCCTAAGTCTACCATAACTCCTAGGTTTTACGGCCTACCTATAATACATAAGAACTATCGTCGACGATATCGGATCACCTGCGCACGAGTTAGCTAGACATTTGGCTAATTTGTTGAAACCTTTAGTCGGCAATACAGCCTTGTTCATCAAGAACGCATATGACTTTGCAGCACGCTTAAAGTTGGTAACAATAGATGACGATGAAATAATGGTTAGCTTTGACGTGAGCGCTTTGTTCATCAACGTCGATACAACAAGTGCGTTACAACTAGCTAGACGAACCTTGGAATCTGATGCCAGTTTGTCAGATCTCACATACATGAGCGTCCAACAAATTATCATCGGTGTATCGATCTGCCTAAGCATGAACCCCTTTTAATGACAATTATATAGACAAAAAGAATGGTTGGCAATGGGTTCACCGATATCTTCAGTACTTGCGAACATGTATATGGAGCATTTCGAGAACAAAGCCCTTAACAAAGAAGGGTTCAAGCCAAAATTACGGTTTGTTATCATTTGTTATCATCAAGCGAGATCAGTTACAGGCCTTCTTTAAATATTTAAATGTAATAGACCCATGTATTACTTTCACAAAGGAAGTGGAATCCTGCACAGGCACTCTTCCATTTTTGGACTGTTTAGCACAAAATGTAGATGGGAAAATAAAAACATCTGTTTATCGGAAACCTATCGATACAGATGCTGTACTACGACACACTTCCGCTCATCCAAGACAGGTCTTTAGTTCCATAGCTTGTTCCATTTTCCATAAGATAGAACACCTGTGCAGCGACGAAAAGAAAGGAATACAGGCACACCGTGAAGCGAGCCAAAGGCTGATAGACCACGGTTATCCAAAAAGTTTTGTAAAACTCCAATTGATGGAGGTAAAATATCCAACCGAAAAATCGGAGAATAATTAGCGGGATAAAGTTTGTATACGCTATGTGAAATGCACATCTGAAGCGATACATAGAATCTTGAACCCAGCAGTCATACGCGTAACTTATAAAAAAGGGAAAACAATCCGTTCGGTTCTGATGCACCTCAAGGATAAGACGCCTTTATATAACGTTACGAACAGCATCTACAAAATCAACTGTAAGGACTGTTCGGGTGTTTACATCTGGCAGTCTTCCAGGAAAATTCACGCCAGAAGCGAAGAACACCGAAAGCGTGTCCGGAGACAGACCCGGGATGCGAGGGATAATCAATCCCTTATTCGTGATTCCGCCTTGGCGGAGCACGTTATGGATACGGGCCACAGCGTCGATCTAGACAATGTTGAAATATTAACACGCGTTATTAAACCGTATAGCGAACGCCTACATGCGGCGGCGGTCGAAATTGCCAAGGCGGTCAATAAGGTGGATGGGGCAGAAATATCCACAATCTGGCGCTCGGCACTGATGCGAAAGTAAATAGTTATTATTCACCTTATACCTACTAGTTAATTAGATTTTTGTTTTTCTTCAAAAAGAGCCTTAGCTATGTTAGTTATGTACTTTCACGTATGTACTTTACGAATTGCAGTATGTATTGAATAATTTAGCTTTTACAACAAGAATTTGAATTGCGGAATTATTGATTAGTATTGATTATTATTCAAACAATCATCACAACCAACGCAGTTCCAATCATCCTCGGATTTGTGTAATCTTGAATAGGTTTGTTGCATGTTCATCAGAAGCTTGTTCAGTGTCTGCAGGTTGAATTGATTGAACACACGGAGGTTCCAGCAAACCCGAAACGTCATCCACAGTTGCCAACAATTGTCTCGCTTTTTCATTGGCAGTAGTCCAAGGTGCCAGTAAGGCTTTTCCTATAGCGGTTTTGAAAAGTACATTGTCTGACGATCGTTTAGATGAGCTAGAAGGTAGTGCTGAATTCGATTGATACGATGAGTTCGGTGATTTATTTGAAATGGTATCTGATTAACTTTGAAGGTTTGCTAACTTTGAAGTCTCTTTCTTGGTAATGAAAACTAGATTTTCCGTTTGAATCAATGACACAGGCGGATGCGGACGTGTTAACAGGAGTAGCGCTTGAGGCGGTTGATAGGGAAGTCAAATTTTTTTATCATAAAACGAAAGATCTTTAGCACGAGCAATGGCACTGTTAGAAATCGATCGAACTCTCTTTCCAGATGCAGTTTGAATAACCAGAGTAACGGGAGTGTTCTCCATACTATGATAGGATGTATGAAATTCAACGTTTCCTTTTTCGCCAAACGGCATAGTTAAGGTATCATCATCATTTGTCTGCATCAGATCCTCGGCATTTTCACGTTTATGTGTATTGAACATGACGGAATTTTCTACTGGCGACAAATCTGTTATTGCTACACGCGCATCTTCATACTGTTCGCTGTGAGCTCGAACATCTTTAAAAGAGGGTTTTGGCAGCTTCAAGAGTTCATTCTGCAAAACACTGTCATGTATTCCAGCAATTAGACGATCTTTCAATTGCATTTCTAGCAAGTCACCGAAGTCGCATTTCGCTGCTTGAATTAACAATTGTAGGATAAATTCGCGAATTCTTTGATTGTGCTGACGCACTATGGAATGAAATTTTGCGCGTTCGGTTGCCTCGAAACGTACAGGTTTCACGTGTTGCATTAAAAGCGTCTTCGGCTTTTCGTATGGAAAAGAAATAGGAGAATCAGGATAGGCTAAATTCTTGATTAACGTATATGCAGATTTTCCGATTGCATTTAGAAAATAAAACGATTTTTTATCATTCTCAGCTTTCGGTCGTGTCATACACCAAATTTCGAATCTTTCACAATAGTCTTCAATTTCTCGAGCATTTGAATTTATATCGAGAGGTTCCAGACTTGAATTTGCCATGAAGAATTGCTGCTCGCGACGCCAAATGTGATAAAATTGAATTAAATTGAATAAACAACTCAAGAATGTAAGTGAGAACAAACGACGCTCACTCGAATTGCAGTATGTATTGAATAATGTAGCTTTTACAACAAGAATTTGAATTACGGAATTATTGATTAGTATTGATTATTATTCAAACAATCATCACAGTTACCCAATAACTACCACGCGTGCAACAGACCTGGTAGTTTGGAATATTGTTTCTCTTCAAATACCGTCGAGAAGAGCAAATCACTCCGAATCGACCGATATTCTTTTGAAATCTGTGAGATCGAAAATCGTGAAATCGCAACAGTTTTTCCTACCTCGTTCGCTTTTCATTGTTTGGATCACTTAACTCCGTTCCAACGCATTCACTCCACAGCTATTTATCGATCGATCAATAACTGCACTGATTCACCCCTCACCGGATTGAAACAATGACACGCAGGTTGACCCCGAAAACCCTAACAAAGAAGGCTGCACGTGATGTGTGCAAAATTTGCAACAAAGGGGTAAGCGCTAGATCTCATGTCGTCAAATGTTTCGGCTGCCTGAGTAAAATACATGTCAATTGTGATAAAGCCCTAACAGAGGAAGTAGCATCGATTATCAACAACGTAGATTTCCCCAGTGTCTGTTACATATGCACTTCATGTCGAAGCAAACAGTCTAGGGACAATCCACACAACGCTGCCTATGAGGCAAGGCTTGAGCCTCGGTTAGAAATTTTAGAAAATAATTATCGAATAATTGAGGAAAGGCTTAAAACACTCTTGATGGATAAAATTGCCCCAGCGATTCAACCCGAAGCAGATGATGCTCAAGATAACAAAAAGCAATCTGAACTTCATCAATCGACGGAACTGTTGAAAGAAGTCAATAATGTACCATCGATTCCAGACTCAGGGGTTACGTCCAGAGAGCTCCAAGTGAACGCGTCTCATTCCAGCAAGCTAACATTCGCCCAGATATTGACTAAAGGTGATAAGTGTTTGGCGTTAGAATTGAGCCCAAAACCTCAGGCAAAAGAGTAAGTTCAAAGCAAAACGTTTCCATATCACAGGGAGCAGAAAAATTCGATAAAACTCATAAAAAATTTAAGTGTAATATGCACCAATATTCCTGACTCAGAGGTAACGCTCTTTCAAGAAATACAAAAACATGACCGTGAAAACTGGTTCGTCGTTTGTAATCGAATCGGCCTAGATAGTATACACCCTGTGTCGGTAACTCGAATAACTCGTCATACGAAATCCCCGAATCAAGATAAACCACGTCTTTTAAAATCACTTTTGCCAACGAAAAGGACATGGAAAATGTCCTACTAAAAGTGTATTTGCTCCCCGTGATATCCAAAGTGATGGAGCGCATAGTGACGGAAAATATAGTTCATCACTTGGAATCACAAAATATACTATCTGTCGCCCAGCATAGGTTTCGTAAAGTTCGCTCATGATTGACAAACTTGCTGACGGTATTAAACGATTTAACACAAACGGTTGACGCAAGAGACAGTGTGCACGCGTGCTATCTGGATATGTCACAAGCTTTCGACAGAGTTGATTACTTTCTGTTGCTACAAAAGCTGAAACAGATTGGTATTGACGGGCAGCTACTCGTATAGTTCGAAAGCTACCTCAATGGGCACAAGGCAACCGTTCGAGTTAACGGGGTACAATCACGAGCCATTAATACCTCCAGTGGTGTACCGCAAGGTTCCGTTCTCGGTCCAACGCTATTCTTAGTTTACATCAATGATTTACTTGAGAGGCTCTCATGCAAGGTAGTTCTTTTTGCGGATGATGTTAAACTTTGGATGCGAATAAAATCAATTGCAGACTGCGTAAAACTGCAAAGTGATTTAGATGCACTACACGAATGGTCAGTTACAAATAAACTGCCGTTCAATTTTCAAAAATGCAAGTTACTGCAAATCGGTAAGCCCTTTTAGTACGAATATCACTTTGGGCAGAAGATTTTGAGCTGGACGGAATCGGAGAAGGATCTTGGAGTCTGGATATGTGGCAGCCTAAAGAACAGCGTGCATTGTGAGGTCATTTACAAGCGTGCTTCAAAGCTTCTAGGTATGCTTCGACGGATCTTCAGAACCTTTACGCCTGTAACGTTGCCAAGAATCATGAAGACCTACTTAATTCCCACAATGGAACACGCATCGCAAGCATGGACTCCGTGGATGAAAAAAGATATATTCTTGCTTGACAGGATATATCATCGTGCAACTAAACTCGTGCGTGGTTATCGAGACCTTCCATACGAGGAAAGGTTGAAAAGGCTAAAGCTCCCCACTCCCCTTCAACGTAGACTTCGAAGTGACGTTATCCTTACTTACAAAATATTGAATACTCCAGATCATCCACTGAAACATTTGTTCAAATACCCTGTATCCAAACATTCACTCGAACCTTGGACACTTATTTGTTACATACCGATTTGACGATGCCCATGTATTGACTCAGGGTAAGCATATTACTTGACATCGTGACATCGTATAATTGATTTTTTTATAAGTCTTATTGAACGCATATTTACTATGATATGGTAATAGTGAAGCTATCTGCTTTTTGTGACCATAAATTCTTGAATCGTGAACCTTGAATATGTTCTAAGCTCTGGAAAAGAAGCTTGGTTGTTTACTATCTCTTCAGGTCATCTAGAAAAATTGCTATCTATGCGATAGCTTGTTTGTTTCACATTGGGAATCTACTGTATGCCTGTCAATCTTATATGTTTAACGTGTTTTTAATAAAAAACGAAAAATTTCATTTATTCATGAAACGAGGAAAACCTTCACGCCTGATAACACTCAAATTTTACTCGTACGACTGACAATTCTTATTGGCTGACAGAAATACATACGCCGCACGTAATGTCTACCCTTAACTTCTCGGGTTTCTGTTGTAAATCACTTCGAACACACACACGCATCACCTGATTGGTTGATGTGCCCTCTCGGGTTTCTACAGGAGGCAAAAGTGTAAATAACGCACGCCCGCAGGTTGACCCCGAAAACCCTAACAAAGAAGGCTGCACGTGATGTGTGCAAAATTTGCAACAAAGGGGAAAGCGCTAGATCTCATGTCGTCAAATGTTTCGGCTGCCTGAGTAAAATACATGTCAATTGTGATAAAGCCCTAACAGAGGAAGTAGCATCGATTATCAACAACGTAGATTTCCCCAGTGTCTGTTACATATGCACTTCATGTCGAAGCAAACAGTCTAGCGACAATCCACACAACGCTGCCTATGAGGCAAGGCTTGAGCCTCGGTTAGAAATTTTAGAAAATAATTATCGAATAATTGAGGAAAGGCTTAAAACACTCTTGATGGATAAAATTGCCCCAGCGATTCAACCCGAAGCAGATGATGCTCAAGATAACAAAAAGCAATCTGAACTTCATCAATCGACGGAACTGTTGAAAAAAGTCAATAATGTACCATCGATTCCAGAGTCAGGGGTTACGTCCAAAGAGCTCCAAGTGAACGCGTCTCATTCCAGCAAGCTAACATTCGCCCAGATGGTGACTAATGGTGATAAGTGTTTGGCGTTAGAATTGAGCCCTAAACCTCAGGCAAAAGAGAAAGTTCAAAGCAAAACGGTTCCATATCACAGGGAGCAGAAAAATTCGATAAAACGCATAAAGAATTTAAGTGTAATATGCACCAATATTCCTGAGTCAGAGGTAACGCTCTTTCAAGAAAGGCAAAAGCATGACCGTGAAAACTGGTTCGTCGTTTGTAATCGAATCGGCCTAGATAGTATACACCCTGTGTCGGTAACTCGAATAACTCGTCATACGAAATCCCCGAATCAAGATAAACCACGTCTTTTAAAATCACTTTTGCCAACGAAAAGGACATGGAAAATGTCCTACTAAAAGTGTATTTGCTCCCCGTGATATCCAAAGTGATGGAGCGCATAGTGACGGAAAATATAGTTCATCACTTGGAATCACAAAATATACTATCTGTCGCCCAGCATAGGTTTCGTAAAGTTCGCTCATGATTGACAAACTTGCTGACGGTATTAAACGATTTAACACAAACGGTTGACGCAAGAGACAGTGTGCACGCGTGCTATCTGGATATGTCACAAGCTTTCGACAGAGTTGATCACTTTCTGTTGCTACAAAAGCTGAAACAGATTGGTATTGACGGGCAGCTACTCGTATAGTTCGAAAGCTACCTCAATGGGCACAAGGCAACCGTTCGAGTTAACGGGGTACAATCACGAGCCATTAATACCTCCAGTGGTGTACCGCAAGGTTCCGTTCTCGGTCCAGTGCTTTTCTTAGTTTACATCAATGATTTACCTGAGAGGCTCTCATGCAAGGTAGTTCTTTTTGCGGATGATGTTAAACTTTGGATGCGAATAAAATCAACTGCAGACTGCGTAAAACTGCAAAGTGATTTCGATGCACTACACGAATGGTCAGTTAGAAATAAACTGCCGTTCAATTTTTAAAAATGCAAGTTACTGCAAATCGGTAAGCCCTTTCTAGTACGAATATCACTTTGGGCAGAAGATTTTGAGCTGGACCGAATCGGAGAAGGATCTTGGAGTCTGGATATGTGGTAGCCTAAAGAACAGCGTGCATTGTGAGGTCATTTACAAACGTGCTTTAAAGCTTCTAGGTATGCTACGACGGATTTTCAGAACCTTTACGCCTGTAACGTTGCCAAGCATCATGAAGACCTACTTAATTCCCACAATGGAACATGCATCGCAAGTATGGACTCCGTGGATGAAAAAGATATATTCTTGCTTGACAGGATATATCATCGTGCAACTGAACTCGTGCGTGGTTTTCGAGACCTTAAATACGAGGAAAGGTTGAAAAATCTAAAGCTCCCTGTAAAAGACATGTTAAGTGTCGTGTAGCTTTGAAATTCTTCTTTTTCCGACTTTTATAAAATACTGATTTTTGTAACTTGAATTTGGTTTTGTTTATTATTTCTTCATAACTAAGATGTTAAACCTTGTCTTTTGTAATGGTCTTATTGGAGCTCTGTTCACATATTTGGTGTACCTTTTGTTTTAATTCATTAATTATGCAATTGTCGGACATTGTTGTTGAATTTGGTTGCCATTTTGGGCACTTGGATTTTGACAACAATTTGGGTGTCTAGTATTTGATAGACATTTTGACGGTAATTTTATCCCCTTGCATTTATAATTTGGCAGTCTATCTTCTCAGCATTGGCTGAATTTATTGTTGTCATTTGGAACATTTGAGCATTTTTGGCTAACGTCATTTGTACAACCCGGTACAGTTGAGGTTTGTCCATTGTTATTATCTATCAATCTTGTTAATAGAACCGTAGTAAACTCGAGTCATTGTTTTGAATTGTCGAACTAAGAAACGGGTGGTCTACGCGTTAAACAGCGGCTTTAGACGTTACACTCCCCTTCAACGTAGACTTCGAAGTGACGTTATCCTTACTTACAAAATATTGAATACTCCAGATCATCCACTGAAACATTTGTTTAAATACCGTGAATCAGTAATTACACGTAGCCACTCAGCGGCACTAGAAATTCCCCATTCCCGTACTAATTGTCGCCGATATTTCTATTCGGTACGTGTCTGTTTTCTGTGCAATGCCCTTCCCGAAGCAATTATCACCTCTCCCTGTATCCAAACATTCACTCGAACCTTGGACACTTATTTGTTACATAACGATTTGACGATGCCTGTGTATTGACTCATGGTATGCATATTACTTGACTCCAGTGACATCGTATAATTGCTTTTTATACCTCTTATTGAACGCATAATTACTATGATATGGTAATTGTGAAGCTCTGTGCTTTTTGTGACCATAAATTCTTGAATCCTGAAAAAACCACTCTAACCGATTGCACTCGAATTTCCTTGAGTTTTGGTACAATTATCGGCTGGATGTTTAATTGAATTACAAGATTATCAGCCGTTTCACATCTCGCAAACGAGTAGGAGTTGGACGAAAGAATACGATTGACAAACAACAGCTGTTAAAACACAAATGTCGTCACATGAGACTAGATAAGAGACCACAACTGACAAAATGATTGGAGACTGGTTGGTATCTTGAATGCGTGTGAAGTTTAAGTAGCTATTGAATTATGTTCGGGAAAATCCACAGGCATCCAAATGCGAATCTGATCAACATATTTTACGGAAATCTTTGAAGCAGACTGCAACCTTTCTCGGAGAGCCGCATGTTCAACAATCTTTTCAAACGGACTAGTGATGACTTGGTTCGAATAAAAGGTTTATTTTAAACATTTGCGAGACTTTTTACATTAGTTTGAGCTTAATAAATGCCCACTGCCTCGTGGTTCAGGCTTTTTATCCAAAGGCTCCGGGTGGGGCCCCATAAGCCAACCCCCTAATTCGGCCTGGGCAACCGAGTAGTATCACGCTCAAGCAATTATGAAAATAAAGGTAAAAATGACAGATCCCGTGCTCCCAAGCTCTCTTCTCCAAATGTTTTAAATGATCTTACACTGCATGCAAACTTTTTTATTACCTAAGTAATGTGTTGCTCACATCCCCATCCCTTACACACCACTACCGGTTTCAGGCTGTTTGCCATCGTCAGGTGGAGACAGTAAGATCAGGTTCAGTGAGCCTTGAAACAGTAAATTAAAGGTGAACAAGGTTATACTTGTATGCCAACTGTTATATAGGGTTCGTACAACGAACCACGATGGTCAGACACGGAATCACAAAGTGATTCTTGGTCAAGGCTCACTGAACCTGATCTTACTGTCTCCACCTGACGATGGCAAACAGCCTGAAACCGGTAGTGGTGTGTAAGGGATGGGGATGTGAGCAACACATTACTTTGGTCATCCATAAGCGCCTAGAGTGCTTGACCAAGAATCACTTTGTGATTCCGTGTCTGAACATCGTAATTCGTTGTACGAACCCTATATAACAGTTGGCATAAAAGTATAACCTTGTTTACCTTTTTTATTACCTGTTTTCAGTTTTGTGGTTCTTTGTTAGCCCTGGCAGAAGTGCAGCTTGTTCATCGAGGTTTCCAAATTTAGACACTTCAAATATTTTGCCTGCTTCGAATGCCTTTAAAGCGTTCTAACACTTGCGCGTACCATTCAAATTAGCGGCGTTTAATGTACAAACTTTAGCTAGCATCGGGCAGCAGGCAGCCTTAGCTCGCACACTTGATAGCCTCGATGTCGATGTGTGCTGTTTCTCGGAAACACGCATGCATAACTCTAGCTCAGTTACACGATTGTCTAACCCTTCGAACTTACGCAAGTCACAATACCTACGCCTGTCCACTGATGACGATGCCATGGTATGTGATCAAGCTGTTGTCCGAATCGTCTTGGGTGAGCGAGCTGAGGTCGCACAGTTGAACTGGATCCCAGTCGACAGTCGTCTTTGTGCAGTTAGACTACAGTGTTCGTGCAAACTGGCAACCGCAGCCTGTTTGCGGTTCCTGCCTATGCACCGACTGATTGTTGCTGTAAACATGACCAGGATGAGTTTTATGGAAGATTACAAGAACTCATTAGACTTGCATCAAAGTGTGACATTGTTGTCTTAGCTGGTGACATGAATGCACGTGTAGGCCGTCTATCATCAAAAGAGCATTTTCTGGGTGGAAGGTTTTGTCTCGATTGCCATCCTAATGACAATGGCGGAAGATTGCTTTGCTTGTGCTCAGAGCACAGACTTTACCTTGCCAGCACTAACTTCCTCCATTCGAAGCGTCACTGCTTCACCTGGAAATGTTGATTGACAGCCTTTTTCACGCAAATTGACCATATTGCTATCAGCTACTCGTGCCGAGGGAGTGTGTAAGATTGCCATTTATACTAGGGCGCCTGTCTAGAGTCCGATCATGCGTTAGTCTGTGCTAAGCTCTCGATGCGTTTTGGCGGGAAACGTGGAAATGTTGCAAGGCAGTTGAATAATGCCAGGTTTAATTTTCTCCCGGTTCTCCGACGGTTTTAGGGCATTTTGAGTTTGCATCTTTCTACAGTTCCCCAAAATAATATTGATGAACAATGAAGTGGGATTCAAACCTCCTTGGAAACAGCCGCGTTGGATAGTTTTGTGTTGACTTCTTGTGTAGCTCAACACTGGGTTACTGGAGCAACCACACGCATTTCGTAGAACAACTATCTTGGTATTCCTTGACATCCGAGCGACATTCATTTCAATCTATCGCGAAAGTCTTTGTCTGCTGGTTGCCCGAGAAGTATGTTTGGATCTTGAAAGCATTATATTAAGTACTTCGGGTATCGTTCGAGCGTACGTACAATTGTCGTCCGCGTTCAATATCTCCAGCAGGGTGCGGCAGGGCTGTTCTATCTCGTCGTTCTTTTGTAATTTCGCGATGCACGATGCCCCAAAGAAAGCTTTAGCTGATCTGATGCGCGCAGGTGTTAAACTTCTGCCGGGATAAGCGAGTGGGTGCATCGTTTGCTAACCTTCGCCATTTGTGGCGTCGACGCGATGTTTCACTCCATACTAAAGGCTGAGTGTGCAACGCAGTGGTGCGTACTACGCTATTTTATGGCTGCGAAACCTGGTCTATCCGAGGGGAAGATGTCCGTCGGCTTTCTGTTTTTGACACACCTTGCCTGTGTAGGATTTTTCGCATTCGGTGACAGCATCGTGTTACAATATAGATGTCTGCAATCGGGTGTTAGGACCAAGTGGCCACACTCTGAGAGGAATGCTGATGCTTGCTTGTTTGCGATAGTTGGGACATGTTTTAAGAACGCCTTTTTACCATTTACTATACCGCGCCTTATTCGCAGAACCTTGGCAGAAGCTGGGAAAATGATCGGGTGTCCAGTCTGACTTGGCGCGTTGAGATGAAGAAACTCACCGTAGAGCTAGGCTCAGTTGGGCTTATTCGTTTGCCTAGGGTCCGAAAGCTCCACCTAATAGTTGACTGGAAACCTCACGAGATATGGCTGTAAATCGAAGTCAGTGGCGCCAGTGTTTTTGATTATATGTCATAATTTTTATCCGGTATTATTTTATATATAAAAAATCGCATGCAGGGAAAACTACAAAAACAAGCTGCTTTTTACGCATTTGGTATGCATACCTGACAAGGAAATCAGATCGGTTGGACGATCACAACAGATGTTACTGGCTCCTTCTCGACTGGTCGGGCATATGACGCTACTCAGATGTGCCAGTCTGAAGAAACATTCATGAAGGCTTAATCGCGATCGATCAAACGGTGGACGGTAACTCAGGCCGTGAGTCATGAGACCACAATGGTGAAGGTACTGGGTGCGAATCCGACCCGAGACAGAGATATGCACTGCTGATGAAATTGTGGATCGTTTTACGTATCTCGGTAGTTGTATCAATAATTCTGCATCGTTAGATAACGATGTCTCGGCACGCATTTCTAAAGCAACTGTAGCATTCCGCA
>JACCGJ010024418.1:0-27929 GCA_013407085.1 Atriophallophorus winterbourni
GACATTGATAATGCAACCGTATCGATTTTTCTTATCAACTTCTGAGCATCACTTGCTCTTTTCGCTTCAGATATATAGTCGAAAACAATGACTACATGATCACTCTTTCCAAGAGGTGCTTCATAACGGATATCCTCGATGACATTTTCCTCGCTCGTCAGAACAAGATCGAGAATGGACAGTGTGTTTGTGCCTCTGAAGCGAGTGGTGCTTGAGATGTGGTTGAATAAAGGAAGTTCGTTGAACATTTTGTAGAATTGATGATCAAGAGAGTTCACCGGTGGAATCTCGCTTTTTAGTAAATTCGGGAGATTAAAGTCACCCATGATCAGGACGTTGTTTTGCTATCTGGAAACAACCAGCTGAGTTTTCTCAATTAAACTAGCATTGTATGCTTCGTCTGCTGACGGTGGTCGGTAAATCACACCAACAACACAGTTTTCATCTGTTGCTAATTCAAGTGAACACCAAAGTGTATCTTCCAGTATCAAATCATTATCCGTGATTTCTCTGAACGTGAGGTGTTGATCATAGTAAATAGCAACACCTCCTCCTCCACGATCCATTTGAGTACGATGAAAAAGAAACATGTTTGGAATGGGAATTTCCTCCTCAACTAATTGCTGATTGAACCAAGTTTCCGTTACGGCTATCAGGAATGGTGAATATTTTTGAAGAAGCTCGATTAGTTCGGGTAACTTATTTATCAAGCATTGTGCGTTGGTGTATAAACATTTGATGGTAGATCTTGATAAAAGTGTTGGATGATGAGTATTTGAGCAGGTAAGTTGAGTACGTGTAAAAGATGGTGGGCCTCGTGTTAATGGGTATATTACATCACCGACTCCGATAGAGTCGTTCGACATCCGTTTTTTGGAGCAGGAGTCCCGGCATCACTGTGCTCAGTACCAACGGGTCCGGCAACTTCCACGATAGAGCAGGTTTTCAGGTGTTTACCGACAATTTTGATCTCTCGTGGAACTTTGTATCGATACTGTTTCCAGTTGTTAAGCACGGTGTTCACCATAGTGGTGGTCAAAAGTGTCAGTTTAAGGGGTCGTTGACCATTACCTTCGTAATTCGATGACTTTGGGATTCGGAACGTATCGATAACCGTTACATTGGTGGTTTGGATAGCATTACTGATAAATCTCCACTGTTGTAGGTCGTGGTTGGATTTACACTTTGTATCGGAACCGGTGGCATCTTCTGGGATATTTAACAGAATAAGGGTGCGCTTGTTGCGATCGTTTGCTTTATTTTGGTTACCTTTCAGTGGCGATTTTGCCCGTTCCGACCAGGGCATATCAACAAATACACGAGATGTATTTTCCATGTCGTCTCGTAGCAAGTATGTCGACAGAAGTACATCTTCTAAGTCCTTCTCATTTTGCACTACTACCTTGAGCAACCGCGGCTTATCTTGGTGTAGCGCTTTGGGAGGACGACTCAAGCGAATCAACGAAACTGGGTGGATCGCTTTGAGATTCATGCGAGTGCACAGTTTCAACCATTCAGCCAAATCATTCTGATGTCTATTCGAAAATAACGTCTCAGTCGACTCTGGCACGTTGGTGCAGATAACACTAAGAGAAATTCCTTTCGAGGCAACTTTCGCTAATGGGGCCTTCGATATGAACGTTTTCGGCTTTAAGACGCTTTTAACACTCTGCTGGGTGCTGTGCTGCAACAATTCAACTTTTTCCATAAATTGGTTTGGTGGTAAAGTTGAGTATGATGGATTATCTACCGGCTCTTCGGCAGTAACGACGGGTAACGACGGTGTCTTTATAACGTTTATTATCAGTTCATTTAGTTTTTGTATACTGGATTCCATTCCATTTAGACGCGTCTCAATATCATATTCAGGGGTTTTCGTCGCCGAGGCTGACGGTGTTGATTTGGCTTTGCAAACCAGACAAACATAACAAACACCAGGGCAATTATCTCAATTAATAATCGATACTAAATCCGAGGTCAGCGATTTGTCGCATTTAGCATGAACTTTCGACAAACAATCGTAACACGTGACAGACTTTGCCTTAGGACATACCGACTTTCGGCAAACCGCACACATGCAGCCCGGTGCGCTTTGTTTTCGTTTCGGGGTCATCCGGTCAGGGTTATGAGCAGCACTGTTCAGTGGTTTGTGCACAAGCATTGGCTCTGTCGAGCGATCGATGATGAATATAGTGTGCGCGACAAAAAAATCAGTGTTCACGAAAAAGAGCAAAATCAGAATATAATCCGGTGATTCTCTTCGGTAGTTGATCGCACGATGTTGAAAGTATGACCAGTCGACGGCGAAGAATAAGATCTTTCCGATGACGTTAATCCCTTTGAGGACTTGAAGAGTATTAACAGAGTTGCACGCGTAGATCCAATATGGGAAAATCACAATAAATCCCAATTTGCTCGTATTATCGAATACCGCAACGAGAGTGGTATATCCAGAAAGCTGAGTTCGAGAGGAGTCCAACAACGTATAATATATCCACGTAAGTGTAAGTTTAAGAACAGTATATCCTGATAATCAGGAGCTCAAAATGATGCGACCGCACGGCACGTTGTCTAACGGTGTCTAATGGAGTGTAATTTCGGGGGATGTGAGCAACACATCACTTTGGTCATCCATGAGTGCCTTGAGTGCTTGACCACGAATCACTATGTGATTCTGTGTTTGAACATCGTGGTTCGTTGTATGAACCCTATGAATCAATGGCATTCAAGTATAACTGTGATTACCACTTATCTATTGTTTCATTGCTCACTAAAACTAATCTTACTGTCTCCACCTGACGACGGCAAACAGCAAGAAACCGGTAGTGGAATGTAATTTCGGGTTATGTGAGCAACACATTACTTTGGTCATTCATAAATGCATTGAGTGCTTTACCACGGATCACGTATTGATTTTTAGTATACACAGATTACTTTGAAACGCTTTTATTAACCGTTGGTCTCAATCTTCATATGTTGCCTTGTTTTACAACACCGGTCTATCAACTTAGCTTAATTGTTTTGTTATTACAAGATATAACCTAATGTATGTCAATGAAAGAATTTAAATTTACTAATAATTGAGTGTAATTATAAAAAATTACCACGTTCCATTCGCTTCATGAATGTCCCAGTATTTAACGAACCAGAGGAGACAGATAAGTGGATTCAAAGCCATATTATATTTTGAATGTTCGCATTTCTCCTAAAGAAAATTATTTGTAAAAATCGATTTGTTTATGCCATTTTGTGTTTTGAACGCGCCAATGCTGTATGTGCAACCGTTGTTAAAGCAACGATTACAATTTCACAACAAAAGCAGCAAATGGATATCCGTTAGAATATTTGCAATTCTACGTGGTTTATGGAGATTGAAAATTCTATGTTTGTGAATATGTGTATGTCGCGATTAGGATATCAATGTCCTTGATTTGGGCTTCGCTCGAAGAACATAAAGTCCTGGAAAAGATAAAAAAGATATGATGCCAAATGCTGAACAAAAAGTTCAAGTTAGTAGGGCTTTACTAAATCGATTGTAAAAGTTATTAGAATGCTGAAAAAATTGGCTAACAAACAGGTTTCGGTAAATTTGACTGGCGGTATTTTGTTTATAAATATTGCTAGGAATTATTTTTCAACTGTTTTCATCAGTCATCCTTTATAATTAAAATACACATTTGTAACCAATTTCTCGGTAGTTCAAAAATAAAACAAAACCCGATAACAAAATTCAGATGTATGCGACGTTTTGACTACTGTCTGTAACAGTGTTCATACGCACATTCACAAGAATAAAAAATATATTCTACAGATTAGTACCGTATTTTTCGGACTATACGGCGCACCGGATTATAAGACGCAGTATAAGTGAACGATCTGTTTTCATATATAAGACGCACCGGATTATAAGGCGCGTAAATCGAAACAAAAATAGTCGGATATGTCAGACTTTATTCAAACCATGAACAATAACTGACAACATTACATAAAAAGTACACTAATTTTTTAATCATTTCTCTTGTACGAATCCATCAAATTCTTCGTCTTCTGTGTCAGAATTCAACAGTTGGGCAATAGCGGCATCAAGCACGCCCGGATCCCTCTCGTCATCATCCGATTCAGTCTCATTGCTGTTGCTTGGCTGTTAATCAATGATTCCAGCCTTAGTGAAAGCTCGGACAACAGTAGAGTCCGATACTTTAGCCCAGGCGTCGACAATCCATTGGCAGACAGTGGCGTAACTAGCCCGGCGTTGCCTACCTGTCTTGGTAAATGTGTGCTCACCTTCTGTCATCCATTGCTGCCATGCGGCTCGCAATTTAGCCTTGAACGCCCTATTGACTCTAATATCTAGCCGTTGGAGTTCTTTGGTCAATCCTCCAGGAATGATGGCCAGCTCCGAATTGGTTTTCTTCACTTGACTTTTGACAGTTTCAGTGAGATGAGCGCGCATAGAGTCGTAGATCAATAAGGCCATAGAAGTGTGGAAAAAGCCATCCGGCCTCCTGACTTAAACTTCTCTCAGCCACTCGCTCCTTTTCTTTTCGTCCATCCAGCCTTTCGGATTGACCCTAACAATGATTTCAACGAGAAACGTTTCTTTTGGCAAAGTCTTACTCTTAAAAATGACCATGGGTGGTAGTTTCTGACCATTAGCCTGCAACCAAGAACGACAGCGAAGGAAGATTTCTCATTCCCTGTGGTGCGTATAGACACAGTGGACGTCCCTGTTTTTTCTACGGTACGGTTCATGGGGATGTCAGAGGTGAGAGGGACCTCATCCATGTTTGTGATGTGGTCAGAATGAATCTTCTTTTCTAAGATCTTGTCCTCGCAGTAAGTGCGGAAGATAGCTATCCTTGCATTGTAATCCTTTGGCAGTTGCTGCAAAGTAGTAGTTCTTGTGTGGATGGAAAGATGACGCCTTTTCATAAAACGGAAGCACCAAGAAGGACCTCCTTGAAATTCGTCTATCTTCATATCACGTGCCATCGCTGTTGCCCTAAGTCGAATGGAGATTGTAGAGACACTTCTACCTGCTCTTCTCTGTTCAGTAATCCACTGCTCAATTTTGTCCTCTAATTGTGGCTATCTTGCCTTGTTCCCTCGGCAACTCTTCTTCGTCTTCTTTACTTGATGCAATTCATCTTCTTGTTTCCTCCACTTCCTTACCATTGATTGATTATTGTTGAATTGTTCCGCAGCTACTCTATTCCCATGTTGTACTGCGCGGCTGATAGCCTTGAGTTTGAAATCCGCATCGTAAGCATGTCTCTTAACAGGTGCCATTTTGGGGTCTTTAATTACCGGATGTTTAAGCACCGTACGTACCATGAATAGTGGTTTCGGTAAGTGAAAGAGTTTCATTTTAATCGCTGAATAGTTTCATGTTGATCTGTTGTTGATTGTTTGACTCTGACCCCAAAACAAGTTTGTCTAGACAGCATAGAAATCTGACTTTACGAAAATCAGTGATTTTTATTCTACAATAAAGGAGAGTGACATCGTCACTTACCAAAGTCGTAATAAAACATTTTGACAGATTTTTCAGCGCAGTTTGGACATACACTATTCATACATAAGGAGCACCGAAATATAAGGCTCAATGCCGATTTTTCGTACAAATAAGTGTTTTTATGTGCGCCTTATAGTCCGAAAAATACTTGTTTTCGTTTTCAACTATACGGTAAGCGGTACATCGTACAATGAAACTTGTTTCAAAGGATATTGAAATACGACAACATCATTTTAAAAAAACTTGTCTGTTTATGTTGCAATGTTGTGACGTGCACAATTATAGGGTGAGCTTTTGAATTATATGTAAAACACTGCCTTCCGTTACAAGACAAGAACATCAAGGGCCAAATTGACCCAGATAAACAATCAGGAACCCGTATTCCTTCGAATTTCCAATCCATTTAAGGCATTTTGGAAAATGTAGAAGACGGACAGCGTCAACGTCTATCATTAAGGCTGGTTAAGCTAGACAAATGTGGTTAAGACTTGAAATGAACCGCTTGGTATGAGATCGATTGACACAAGTGATGAAATTGACGGGTGGCACAGATATTATAAAGACAGTGTTGTGTTGACGAGGTTCGATTGCATAAGATTCCCGTGTGTTATTTTTGGTCAACAGTATAATGAATGCATCTACAGACCGGTGTTTTGTTGTGTTGTGGGATTCGTGGGTAAACAGGATTAACGTTGGCAAGGTTGACCTTAGGATTGCCTTGAGACGCGATCGACAAGTGAATATATAATATCGGGGGGTGAAGTGTTTAACCGTTGCATAGAGTGTCGTTGAAGCATGTATAAACAGAGTATCATACGTCACAACATGGAGTGTGTTTTAACCTCAATTGGCCTGAATTAATGAACAAATTCCCTCTTCAATAAGCGCCTTCAAATGCTCTCAACTTAAGTCGTTTTAAATAAAAACAACATATATTTACTAAAGCGAGATTAGCTTAAAGAGGAATTTAAATGATCAAACAACGTCAAACTTAACGTTCATTGAATATTATGAAATCGATTTTGTTTGGCAGCTGATGGCCGTTAAACTTAGTCACGCAAAACTTCACTATATCGAGTCGGGTGTAAAAAAAGTCAGAAAGCTTACAATTAAGAATACGGCTCCTAGTAGAACTGCTTTCATTTTTACATCCAAGTCTATGGGGAAGCTCACACCAAACGTGTCTGCATCTGTGAACAATTCTTGTAAAATGTTGGTCCATTGTTTGGATATTCGTCCCACTTCTTGGCTTTCGTCCGGTGTTTTAACCTGTTGTAATGCCAAAAGGCATGTTAACATTCGCTGATCATTTACGCGACGTCTAATAATGAATACACATCTTGTTTCATCCATAATAAATAAATGATTTTCGTCATAAAATTGCTTCATTGTGGAAAATAATATTTTATTGATTTGCAGTCCATTGAATAACTTTCTAATTATGGCCTGTAGGAAGGTCATATCAGGATAAGTTACCTCTGGAATACGGCTGAAAAACGTGCAAAATTTGATTTGAACGAAGCTTCTCAAAGTAATATGTTCAAATTACCGAGCCAGACGAAAGATTAATTGAACTTGGATCCTGTACGAGGGGCTTTCATGAAGATACAAGTACATATGTTAAATCATCTCAATTGACAAGGTTGTGATGATAAGCGAGCTTTTCAATCTCACCCGATGTCTTCGGTGAACGTTTTTCAAAGCTTTTATATCGATTAATAAATGAGATATCCAAGGTTTATCCACAAGTATGTTTCTCAGAATTTGTATCTAGCTTCACTTAGTCCGTTTGACAGAGTACGTAAATATTAGCTGACTTTTATGCTGGAGTATGCGCTCTTAGGCCTACGGGTTAAATACTGGCATACAGCATCAATATCAATATCAACCGAAGCATTAATTACTCATTTATTGTTATTACAGCGCTTGAATTATTCCGATATAAAGTCATTTTCAGGGCTAGAGATGAATAAAATCAGTCGAATTTATGCTTATTAGCAACATTCTTCTTTATATTGGAATTCATATTATTATTATTAATAATAATAATATTTTCTTCAAGTACCTTGTGCTGAAATAAACTTGTTTTTCTACATGAGCGTTCAATAAGTCGAAGAGAACCCGGCTGATATGTATTAGATAGTCACATGATCACTTCCAAGTAGTCTTAGGCAATTCAACATTATAGCACCCAAGTGAAGCGAGAGTTTTCGTATGTTTGATCGGTTTAGTTATGCATGCATTAGAGTCATGCATGTCTTACTAATTGATCTGGCCTCAGAATAATGATCATATAGCCGCGGCATTTATGTTCCCTATGTAAGCATTTAGAAGAAATATTCACAGGTTTAATTGGGTTCTAAACCAGACTTAGCAAACTTGACTTTAAAACTGTCTTCAAAATTGGAGTCATATGATATCATTACGAATCAAATGAAACAAATTCATTTTTCTATTTCATGTTTTCAGAAATTTCATACAATCGATTTGGTAATCGTCCATGAAAGTGAGGCTTTATGAATCAGCTCAAATTGTTTGATCAAACATTTTGAATAATAAACTCGATTTGTCTACTCGTATACAATCAGTAGCATAAATAATTAAAAATAGATTATAAAACAAACCGATTTTGAGTTTTATCAAAGCGCTTCCATTTAGAACTCACAATATAGAATCAAAGTTTCCAAGTTTTAACGTTACAAAATCTTTGTTTCAGCTTATATAAGAACGAATAGCACGCTCTGACGTTTTTTTTAAAAATCGGGTACAATGGTTTTCCAAAAGACGTGAATCATATCTGATACAAAAGTGGCATTTTTGTCTTAAATAATTTTCGATTCGATTAATAATATTTTTACCGGATAGTGAATATCTTGTCCGAAACAAAAACATCTACAATACGAGGGACCACAAATTCTCAGCACTTGATTTCGATCGGCATCTTGGATCTCGTAAGTAGCTGAGCATCCATCGCATACTTGTTTCACGTAGCCAACGGTGTGACCCACGGGTGCCTCAACCTCCACTTCATCCTGGCAACAACTGCAACAACTGAATCGAAAAAAACACTGTATTCATAAATAGAACTCGACATGCGTCGTGAGAGACTTGTTTTTCTACTACTCATTTCGGAGTGAATTTTATATACGATAGCGAAACGAGATACGTTGATCAACACGTGATGCTTTCATTTGTAGAGAATATGGTTAACATAGAAAATAACGCAATTAAAATATACAATTGAGACGACAAGCTATAATCCATGCTATATAATTGGTTCAGAACTAACGCTTGACCTAGATGTACTGGACGCATAGACTTAATAGTATACTTTAATTTGGTAAAAAATAATTTCTACCCCTAAGGACGAAACATCAATCCTGTTGCATAGCATATTCTATGAAATTTAGCGGAATATGTCTTCCTGTCTAGAACAGATAGCCATTTGGACTGATTAGATTACAATTATGATGCACGAAAAGAACATTTAAAATGGAGCACATTATACCCATCGTATCCAAGCGGAAATATATATGATATATTCTGAATTGATTGTTCCATATAACAATCCATGTTAAAAGCTAGAAATAGTATAGAGAAAGATTTCAAAAACGTGAAACGGCAGAAACGGCATTTATTTTTCGTAATATTGTACTATTCTGTACAGCTATTTACAGAAAACCATCAGCCTGTATCGAACTCTTCAAACCATGTAGCAAATTAATCAAATAAATATATAACTCACCAGAATGGTTAATGTAACTGACCGCCACACAAGATTTGTTTTAGTAGCATTGTACTATCAGATTTTGATGGGAAACAGACGATTAGCTCATCAAACCTGTATATTCTATTTTGACCACCTAGGGGTAGTTATTTGAAAGTGTATGCACCGATAGTAAAACTGCGTGAAACGAGATTCTCATCCTCAGATCATTCGAACAACATCTAACAGGATCTCTACGGGATGTCGCTCGTTTTTTTTCAAATTCATCGAAGTTTTATATGTTTGGTGACAGGAAAAATTGGTTTGAATTCTTTGCAACGAGACAAACATGTTGTACACCATCAATCAATATTCATTTTATGAAAAATTATATTTTCGAATGATTTTTAAATGCAGTTGACTTGATAAAATTCCTATTGAATCAGCTCTGAGTAATTTTTTTAAATCATTTGATTCTGATTTATTGAAAATTCTCTGACTATAATTAATTATATAACAAATTATGTCCATCAAAATGCAATATTATTGATGGAGAGAAATCATACAGAAACAATACTTCAAAAACCTTATATATACATTTTGTCGTATTATCGATCCGAATGCTTTTATTTTAAATTGGCTATGCCAATTCGACTTTGCTTCATAAAATGACCGCGAAATGTTCCGTTATTCTTGATACTTGAAAACGTTGTTCATGTGTTTGACTCAACTTCGTGTAAATTGAATCCACGCTCGTCAAATAAAGACGTGAATTATTTTCGGGTAAAGTGAGAAAATGCAATTCAATGATCAGTCTTCGGTTTACTTCGCGGTAGTGATGAAGTTGCTCCGAGAAATACAGAGTGGTAAGATACTTGCCTGCAACATTGCCGACAGATGTACCAACGATAGGGCCGTCGAACACGTATCACTTCATTGCCCATCTGGTCGATGATGTGTATGAAGAATGGCCGATTCTCTTTCAAACACTGACGGGCGCAAAAGTTTGAATCTATTTCGAGAAAAGCCTACAATTAGTCTCATTGAGATGCACGATTTCACAATGGAACGAGTAACGTTTTTCAACCCAATGAAACGGTGATAAATGTGATTGCACTTACTTGACTAACATTTCAAATCGCATAAACTCCTGTCTGTATTTTTTGTTCGAAATGAGAATCATATATCAACTGCCCACAACATCTTTAAAAATCGTGTACTATATTTGGAATGCTAACGGCTAGGAAAATGTGGTTTCTATTGATGTATAGTGGTATTGAACACAGTGTTCATAGCTTCGATCTAGCTTAGTAAACCAGAATTTAAATTTTAAAAATGACACATCCACAAAAAAACCACACTATATAGAAGAACAAGAAGGATAAAAGAAATCTGTATTCGAAAATATTCGAAATTTTAGCTTGGGACTAATAATGAAATTCTTGGATAATGCATATTGTGCAATAAAACATTCGTAATAAAATAGATGAAATATTTGCTGAGAAACATTTCACCCTTTTATAGATTGAACAGAATGTCATTTTACCAAAGTTATCTTGACCGAGATTGAAACGTTTTGCAAGGCAATATGCTTCGATACGATCTGTGACGGCGTTTGACTTTGAGGAGATCATGTGGAAGCAGATGGCTAATATTCGTTAAGGATAAACGCCATCTGGTGACAGATAAAACGCGTAAAGAGAACTTATACTAGCTCAAGTTAGATTGGCAGTGAAGAAAACAAGTAGGTTTGGCGAAAATGTTTACCCCGGTATGAAATATATTTATTTGTTTTTCTATATTCATATATATATATATATATATATATATATATATATGTGGACAAGATGTCAGAAACCATTTGTGGTGTGTAAGGGATGGAGATGTGAGTAGCACAATATTTTATATCAATATATAAGTTGATATATATAGCTCACAAAATAGTGTTCATATGTCTATCTATCTTTTTTGCTTTATATGGTCACTAATCAATTAGTTGATGGTGTAATGAGCCAGAACGCTTCGTTCTCCCTTTGGACAGTAGCAACCACTGTTCAAACAACCGCAGATAAAAGCCATATTCTGTAGAACACCACTTTTGATTTTTCTAATTCTAAGCCGCGTTTAATACTTAACCTCAGCTCTAACCTCCATTGTATTATAGATGTATTTTTTGTATTCTGAAACACAGTATTTGGTGTATCTGCATCTGACCAGTTGATGGAAAACTAGTCCAAGTATATCTGTCATTTAATTGTCGAAAACAATGTGCGATTTAAATATTTCAATAGTTTATACACATTAATTTCTAGCATAGGTTAAATCAAGCACAACAACATACTACTTAATCTTGTATATTTTGTGTTACACACTTTTTCTGTTGCTTACATTCCTTGCAACGACGCAACACTACGAGTTTAGGGTTATTCTGCCCAATAATACTATGATGGCATAATCTAATCAGGTGAGAATTGAGTCACATAACACTATATAATGAAACACCCTCAGGAACATTTTATGATTCTAAACAAGGTCTGAACATGTAAGCCAGTGATGGATAAGGCCAACAAAACCAACTGGTTCAATCACATGTGCATACACTTCTGTAGAGTGGATAAAACCCATGGTCTTTAACAAACATCCTCAGTTGAATGCATTGCCATCGAGTACGCACACACCTATACCGGTTTTAGGCTCAATGTGCTCATTAGTTTGGGACAGTAGGATCAGGAGTAATAGGTTTGTTTTTATTTTTGTGAGAACATGCCAAATACATTTTTATTGTTCCCACAAGCGTACCACTGGTATTTTATTCAAAAAAAAACCTGGTATAACATTTCAAAGCGTGAAAAATACACTATGAAAAATTTGTTACATAACCATAAAACCAATTTATTGTCATCAATGTGATACACGTTCAAGGGAAATTTAAGATCGCTGTTCGTTAAACAGGCGTTGTTTAAATATATTGCGGAAGTAAGGATGATTTCATCTAGGAGAAAATCTATCAAAAGCAATTCAAATCTCATTAAAATCGCATTCACAAAACTGAAAACCGCGCAGAATGCGTTTTTTGGTTTTGTTGCAATCCTACGCTCCACGAAATATACATAAGTTTAGGTCACGTAAGTCAGATAAGTTGATATGCTGGTTTGTCGAAACAAATGAACTCAGAATCAATTGATGCAACGACAGTAAATTTTCAAGTTCACACTGCCTAACGAAGATCTTTAAAGTACATCTGTCCGCGTAAATTTTGGTACTGTTGCGTGGCAACGGATCATTTTAGAAATGATTAATAGATTTGAGCGTTTGAACTTAAATATTCACTGTCATATTAGGGCAGAATCAAACTGCTCGTGTAGGGTGGTTAATTATGCTAATGAAAAAATAATACAATCCATTAGTAGAGATCGTCTGTCTGTCTGTCTGTAATATACAACGGTGTTCAATTGCTTGTTATATAACATGAGATGGAATTTCAATGAACACATTCATCCATATTCTGATGTAATTAAACAGGATTTGATTATGTTGTGAATTGCTCCGTGTTTAACGAGACACAATTAAGAATAAGTTTCAAAATATTATTCAATAATCGTCATGTTATGTTCTAACTCCAATTTTTGATCACCGAACTATGCTCTGATGCACCGATTTTACTGCTAGACTTGCAACAATTTCAGTCATTTAAAATGTTTGGAAGTATAACACATGTCATCGTGCGATTGATCTTCTTAGAAGTGATATTGTCGTTACATTCAATTGCGTTGTTGTATATTCATATTTATTGTTACAAAAGCAATCATATTACTGTAGTAAAGAATAACTTGGCTCGACTGACCTTCAGCACATTTGTAAATAACCTGACCCCGGGCATTCTTGCAGACATAGGCGTTTGCAGTTTCAATGTTTGTTATCACTAAAATTGGTTAATAAAATGTTGTTTAACATCTGTATACTCGATTACTATGAAATTATTATGTGGATTTGTTAACAATTAATTGGTGATTATTATAATTTTTTGCTATTCTCGTGTTTATTGGAAGAACAGCTATTTCTCATTAGCAGTTTATAGGTATAGTCAGTTTGCAATCATGTAAGCCGGAAAATCAATACAGCTAAGTATGCATTCTAGAAAATCCAAACGAAATAGCCTATTTTCGCCTGGTGCATTGAAATCTAATTTATTAAGTGTATTAATCACATATTCCACTTACTCCTATCCATGATTTAGTAAATAAAACCTTAACAATATGAGATTAAACAAGCTCTCATTGACTTAAGAAGCGAGCCGCCATTCAAATTGTTGCTGCTGAACTTCACCCAAGCAGCATGCGGAACGCGACACTAAATCCCGCAGTGCACACTGTAGAACGGTGTCCCACAGACTGATCGCGAACACTAGAGCTCTAAATTTCTAATACAAAGAACGAGTCATCCATCTCTTAAATCCGTAGTGTTGACTAAACACCAAGAATACGCTATAAATAGTGAATCCCATATACAATCCTCATTACTGAAGCTTCGGAAGCATCAAAAAACGAAAATATAACATTTGACATTCGATGGTATGACACCAATAATTAATATGTGGTTCCAAACATATAAGATTGTTGAAGTAATGACTATTATGAAGCTGATTAGTTTATACTCTTGGTTTTAGCACGACGGCAAACGCCAAGAACGCATTAACATGCATGTATGTGATATAATATATGCAGTTGTGAAATCCCTTTCGACTATTAGAACTGCAAAGTTTTCAACTCAATTGATATGATATCTCGCTCAAAGCATAAACAATCAGGTTCTCGTATCAATGAAGAACTCACTTTCCAGATATTCTTTTTTCTGTTCTACCAACACTTTGTCCAATTGCATAAGATATCCAAGTCCTGGTGGACAATTTGGATCATTCGGTGGAGGTGGTGCGACTGTCAATAAAATAGTTCAACTGAAATTGTGATACATTTTAAAATATCTGCTCTGATATACACAATAATCTACATGGAACCAAATGTGATCTCTCCAAATCGTGCACATATGTACTCTAATAATTGAACAAGACACCGAAGAAAATGAATTAGTTCGTGTAAAGGAATTTTCAGCAAATGAGTTAAGTAAACAAGACGAATAACCAAGTGTATAATTGAATGCCAGTGTTGCATAGGGTTCGTACAACAAACCACAATTTTCAAACACAGAATCACATAGTGATCGTGGTCAAGCACTCAAGGCGCTCATGGATGCCCAAAGTGATGTGATGCTCACATCCTCCTAAATTACACTCCACTACTGGTTTCTGCCTGTTTTCCGTCATCAGGTTCAGACCGTAAGTTTAAGTTCAGTGAGCCTATGCAACAGTCGCATTCAAGTATAACTTCGTTCAATTATGTTATTTCGAAATTGAAACTTATTCTAAACTAATTAAATGCGTTGTGAATAATAAGAAATCAAACCCTAATAACACTAATAAAGATCCTTTTCATTGAGTGAAATAATGAGTATTGACTCAACATTTGGTTACTATATCTCTTTAGGTATTCGTTAGGAAAAATATTGCTTACATTGTAGAGGTGGAAAAGCTCCACCTTGTTGAGGGATATTCCCACCACCGGCTGGAAATGGATACGGTTGATTCATTTAGTGTAGATTTAACCTGTAACAAACATTACACATGAAATATTTGCAGACAATCGGTTGTCAATTTATCTCTTGACGTACATATCGAAGTTCGAAATCGAAAACCAAGTTTACTCATGTAGAATGGAATTGGAATATAATAATAAATTTCTGGTTTTCCATCTCACTTTCATTAGATATAATTATTGAGACTTTTAGTTAAATCTTCGCTGTTTCTAACGAAATTGCGAGAATTATGTGAGTGAAAAAGAAATAGAAAGTTTTACTTCGCTATCAAGTTAACTTGTAAATAGTCTACAAAACTGAGATTTGTGACATTGTTTTCATTGCTGTCGTTGGCCTGCTTTTTTAGATATCGGCCATGGATAAAGACCGCAATCGCTTGTTTCCTAAATATTCTCAACAGTTCCACGTGAATATACAGAAATACTCGGGATATTGAAACTTTTATTCGCTGCTTAAAACGATGCGCAACGCTGTTTTGATTGAAACCAAATGCAGGTTTCTGGCATGCACCCTTTGCAGCAGCAAAAATCAGTGATAAACTTTCTTCAAACCTTAACATACCTCAAACTAGGCATCCTAAAATAGCGTGTATTATCACGTTCTTGCTTTAGAGATAAAATAAATAAATAAGTGTCGTTAAATTACAAAGAATATTGAATCTTTTATCACCTTCAGTTTTCTTATTTAATAAGGTCAATAATCTGTACCGATTTATCTCCATGGTTTTCTGAAGTTTTTTATCAATCTGCATTTAAATTAGCCTTCGTTTACCCATCACACAAATTCTGATGTTTCTGTTGCTAAGATATTCACGTATCCATTCGTATATTTTTCCCGCAGTATCATTCGTCTGTTACTTGTTTCAAGAGTCAAGTATGATCAAGGCGTTAAAGTAACACGCATCAATATAGCCAACCGAATGTTGGACACATGTCTAATCTAATAAGCTTGTCATCAAATATGGTATAAAAGAACAATTTTGGCAAAAGTCTTGTTGGACAACTAAAATATGTCCATTTTCAGAAATTACTATATTTCGCAGTTAATATATTGTAAAGAAATTTGATGAGAAACGACTAGTCTCACAAGCCTGTAGATGTTGACAAAACGGATAAGTTGTTTTTAAATATGTGTTGTTTCTACAAATCTACAGTACTACTGTGGCTTGAATCAAAAAAAAAGAACATCTAAATCGAAGGGTTTGACATTTGCTTGTGACAGGTTTTGAGAAAAATTGGATTTATCTGGTCTGATCCTGGGATTTCAATAAATTTATTTTTTATAGATAATGCGTAACCACCGTTTGAGTAATGGATGATTCACTCAAAGGCAGTTTGTCAAGTAAATAGTGGATTTCATAATGGAATATACGGATTTGATCGTAAAACTAATCATACATTTCAGATGCAATTTAACTTGTGCAAGTTTCACGTTGACAAGGGAACAGAGTCATCCTGGACAAGTAGAGTTCATTGTCAGATAGTGATAAAAAGAACCACGTTTCTGTTATGCGGACTGTTTGTCACATTTAATGGATTTGGACTCACTTCATTGTTCAGCAAAGATCGTCGTAAGCGACGATTATCAACAGCAACTTTCTCGGAAATGTTATCAACGTTTGCAAGATTTATGCGGTGCATGAATGAATAATCACGAATGATATAAGAAATTTTAACTGAGATGTTATTGCTGCATCATTCGTTCCCATGATCAGCGGTTGAACCATTTCTCTCACTTGAATGAATATCTAGGTGAATACGGCAATGGGTTTCCGAAATACTTCATAGCTTTTAAGCATTTAGAAATATTTATTCCAGATGTTTTTCCATTCTGCAAATTTTTGTTGACCTATTGTTGTTTACGTGGCATTGTATATTACTCATTAGTGAGCCGATTCAATGAAATGTGTTTTATATGATTTATTTCACTTATATTGCACAGGTCAGACTACGCTTAAAATCATATTATTCCCGAAATTAAAATACATAGGCATGAGATTCAAGCAAATGTTTACATATTACACGAGCTGGTAAATTATATCTCTCATTAATTGTTCGAATTTCGTGGCGCTTGTCCATGTGCAATCTTTCCAACGAAAAAAACACGCTTTATTTTCAGTGCTGCGTAAATGAATCGTTTAGAGTTGAGGTTGCGTATTATTTTGCGTTTGTGACAGATTTGTGCATTTTTCATTTTATAAATATGTTAGCCCTAGAAACTCGCTTTCGCAGGGTCAAAATTATCCACGTTTTCTCATTTCTCATTTGAATAAAGATTGCTTCGTTTATTGCTGATATACATATATCATATTTTTTTAAATAAGCTAACGGAGATTTATTGCGATCTCCAGAGAAATCTAGATTCAGTTTCGATTTCGTTTGGAAACGGACTAAATAATAATGATTTTTAGCACCTAATATTAGTCCCTGAATGGAGGTGTCTATAGTAGCTTGGTCATAGTTGATTCGTGAAATGAATTCAGGGAAGAGAAAGAACAAAGATTCGATATTAAGTTTACCTTTCCTGAAACATCATTTTATAAACACAAAATGTTCCTCTGGACACAGTCCCAAAATAGTAGTGTATATAGTCGTTGAGTCGCATGCGATTCGTAAAATTTTGCTGCATTCGGAACAAATTTAGTCACTGTTTGTGAAAAACGGTCTTGAAAGATATTGAATTATATTCAAATAAAAAAACTGCTCCAGTTTTCAATATTGATTCGATAGCGTGAGTTATAGTTGAAAGTTAAAGGTAAAATAACATAATAAATCTTACTTGCACGTTCAAATAATACAATCTAATATTCACCATTGAAACATAAATTTCGCAATCATCTTCTCTTTGTGCATCTAAGTGGAATGTAAACAACATAAGTGCCTTCTTATTTAAACATCTAACTTAAATCACAATATATAAATCAATTTTTAGATTGTTCAACACAATTAAAACTAGTAATGCAACTAATATTCAGTTAAAAAAATCATTGTTTCAAATAGCTTTGAGAACATTTCTTTATTTTTATGTACACTTTATTATTTTGAAGCGTTCATATAATATTTTCGAAAAATATTTAGTCATTACAGATATAATTGAACGTGTGCAAGGTTGAAAAGATCGTGATTTATTGTGGATAACTGAATAAAACAAAACATCACATTATTGGTATTCCTTCTTGTAAATAGATTTCGATATGATGTTAACTTTCATTGAACATTTCAACTAATAATATGATTTCGACTACAACTCGGTTTTATTATTAGTCTGTAACTTTATCATTAAAACTTGTTCACATCCGCATTCTCAGGACGGTAACGACTAATTAGTTCATCAACCGGAAAGGATTTCTATCAGTACTATATATCGGGATAAGCGTCTACTGCGCAGAACGTTTGTTATATTTGTTCTTTAAGACCCTCGTCATATTACTAAAGCAATAATGCTTCAAGATATATCGACCGTTCATTGGGTGCGCAAGTTTTCATTGCCGTGTCTAATAAAAAAATGTATAATTTTAACACGTGTTGTGAAATAACTGCAATTCTCAGTTTCGTTCACATTATTTTTTATTTTCTGGTTTATAGAAAATGCTTATTATAATAAATAAGAATATCTTTTCACGCAAACAGATCGATGAGCAATTTAACGATAAAAATCTAGAATAAGCATTTGCCGTCTAGCTGAAGCATTGCCCACCCCATAATGCAGGTTTTTGCAACCATTGTGGCCACGTCATTACTGGATTCTGAAGGGTTCCATCAGGTGAAGGCGTTTAGATCACGTGATTGTTCAAATGACAATATATAATACTGATATTCGTATTCTTATTGTTGATCATATATATATTATTATGCCACTAAGCTCGAAAACTTCGAAAGGTTGATACTCAGTTCTATATAGTACAACACAATTTTAGAATTTCATTTTTTGCCTAAAAACATCTGCCGAGTAAGGTCACACAGCCTAAAGGCATTGCGATGCCCTTCTAATTAAGGCGGTACTGCTATAACCTAATCCTTAACCTTCTGAATGATATGAATTCAATCTTATCATTGTTAACATTCACTGTTATTTTCCGACGACTAAAGACAACAGATAACATATACTATAGGTTACACAACGATTCAAATCCTGCAAATATTGTATGGTATTTTCGATAATTATTTACACATCACAATGATCGCCGTCTCCTGGAATTTTGACATCATATGGAATCAAAGGTTTATCGATTTCTTTGCGTGAAAAAATTTTCTTATTTATTATGGTAAGCATTTTCTATAAACCAGAGAATAAAAAATAATGTGAACGAAACTAAAAAACTGCAGTTATTTCATAACACGTTTTGAAATTATGCACTATTTCTTTTTCTTAGACACGGCAATGAAAACTTGCGCACCCAATGGACGGTCGATATATCTTGAGGCTTTATTGCTTTAGTAATATGACGAGAGTCTCAAAGAACAAATATAACAAATGTTCTGCGCAGTGGAGGCTTATCCTGCGATATAGTACTGATAGACATCCTTTCCGGTTGATGAATTAATTAGTCACTTACCGTCCTGTGAATGCGGATGTGAACAAGTTTTAATGATAAAGTTACAGACTAATAATAAAACCGAGTTGTAGTCGAAATCATATTATTAGTTGAAATGTTCAATGAAAGTTAACATCATATCGAAATCTATTTACAAGAAGGAATACCAATAATGTGATGTTTTGTTTTATTCAGTTATCCACAATAAATCACGATCTTTTCAACCTTGCACACGTTCAATTATAAATTATAAATTATAATTCAAAATAATAAAGTGTACATAAAAATAAAGAAATGTTCTTAAAGCTATTTGAAACAATGATTTTTTTTAACTGAATATTAGTTGCATTACTAGTTTTAATTGTGTTGAACAATCTAAAAATTGATTTATATATTGTGATTTAAGTTAGATGTTTAAATAAGAAGGCACTTATGTTGTTTACATTCCACTCAGATGCACAAAGAGAAGATGATTGCGAAATTTATGTTTCAATGGTGAATATTAGATTGTATTATTTGAACGTGCAAGTAAGATTTATTATGTTATTTTACCTTTAACTTTTAACTATAACTCACGCTATCGAATCAATATTGAAAACTGGAGCAGTTTTTTATTTGAATATAATTCAATAACTTTCAAGACCGTTTTTCACAAACAGTGACTAAATTTGTTCCGAATGCAGCAAAATTTTACGAATCGCATGCGACTCAACGACTATATACACTACTATTTTGGGACTGTGTCCAGAGGAACATTTTGTGTTTATAAAATGATGTTTCAGGAAAGGTAAACTTAATATCGAATCTTTGTTCTTTCTCTTCCCTGAATTCATTTCACGAATCAACTATGACCAAGCTACTATAGACACCTCCATTCAGGGACTAATATTAGGTGCTAAAAATCATTATTATTTAGTCCGTTTCCAAACGAAATCGAAACTGAATCTAGATTTCTCTGGAGATCGCAATAAATCTCCGTTAGCTTATTTAAAAAAATATGATATATGTATATCAGCAATAAACGAAGCAATCTTTATTCAAATGAGAAATGAGAAAACGTGGATAATTTTGACCCTGCGAAAGCGAGTTTCTAGGGCTAACATATTTATAAAATGAAAAATGCACAAATCTGTCACAAACGCAAAATAATACGCAACCTCAACTCTAGACGATTCATTTACGCAGCACTGAAAATAAAGCGTGTTTTTTTCGTTGGAAAGATTGAACCTGGACAAGCGCCAGGAAATTCGAAACATCAACTAACTATTCAGTTTTACAACTCGTGTCATATGTAAACATTTGCTTGAATCTGATGCCTATGTATTTAAAGTTTGGGAACAATATGATTTTAATCGTAGTTTGACGCTTCAAAATAATTAATTTAACATAAAATTAAAAATGTATTGAACACATGTAAAATAATGTATATTTATAACTGAGTATTAGTAGCATCACTAGTTACAATTGTGTTGAACACTGGAAACGTTTATTTAAATATTTCATATTGTGATTTAAGTTAGAATTTCAAATAAGAAGGTACTTATGTTTATTCACATTCCACTTAAATGTACAAAGATAAGCTGACTGGAAAAGTTGAGTTTTAACGGTTAATATTGAATTGTCGTTTTTGAACGTTAAACTATTATTTACTATGTTGTTTAACATGTCTATTACTACAATCTTCCATGGTTGTCGCTACAACCTGCCGAGGTTGTAGATAATAAACCAACCTTATGTTTTTAATTTGATAGCTCAAAACTCAAATTAACTCCATAATAAACGTAGAGTCAAAACATTGGCGAAAGTACTAATATATGTATAAATAAGTTCAATTGATCATTTTGTAATAGTTTGGGCAAATCAGGTATTGAGACACCGATCATCAAAACAAATAAACATTGCTACATGTGTTCTAATATTGGCACGTTTGAAACATCGTATATTTACTCGTGCAAAACTCTTTGAGATTATGACAAACAAGAAGAAGAATTCCTAGCGTATCGAGGTAACTTAGTCACACATATTTGTAATAAGAATAACGAATATAAGAGAAAACTTGGAGTTAAATAGAGATCATAAGTAATATGGAGCGGTGGATGTCACGCTTCATGTTGTGTAGAACCACAATCAACCAAGTTGTAGAAATAATGTTTGCTAATGTTTTGTAATATATTTCTATGACGTTATTTACTATATCATCGCGAATGCATAAAACCAGGAAGGTGTTTGGTCAGTAAGGAATGTCTACTTATGCACTGAGGTGAGAGGTTGGATTTAATCCATATGTACTTTTCAAGTCCAGCTTTCATCATGTTCAGGCTTGGGGCACAAATGTAGCCAGAGAGTTCTATATAAAAAAATTCAGACAGCAAAAAAGAACCTTCGACAATTCGATCTCGATTGTTGAACAATTAACTTGCAGCCATTACTTCTACTACCACAAATATTAAGGAAAAGTTTCACTGAAATCACACAATTTCGAATGTTTATTCCAAATTATATGATTTAAAATCATTTAAAACAGGTAAACTATTAAGTATGCTAGTATATTCAGCATCAGAATTATGAATATGATATACCTTTGCCCATTGAAATGTTCATCATACAAAAATGTGAAATATACATTTGTGTAATGCTCATAATTTGTTGAACAGTAAAACTCACGAACAAATCAATACTTAAACGTAATATGAATTATGATAAATAAATATTTTGTAGTTTACTACGAATAGACAAACGTTGCATTATAAATTACACATATGAGTTGTCCGAAAATGTCTATCTTCTGTAGTATCTCGTTTGTTACCTTACCACTATGGAGTGAAGTGAAATGGAAAATTGTATTAGTTAAGACCTTCGAAAATAACGGATTACAGGCAGAATGTGTCGTTCTGCTCACATGCTTAAAAAAACGAGGTGAGGTTGAGCTGTTTGTCACATATCACACGCCCTTGTATACAAAGGAACATATTCAGCCGCCAGAGTTTATTAGCCCAAGGTTTATCATGCATCATTTATAATTTGTTCCGAAGCAGCAAGCCAATATTTAGAACATCTGGATAAGCCATGCTTCCTTAACTCAGGTGACGTTCACTCGCGCCTGTTTCAAAATCATAGCCTTGTAATAGATGCTCTGTTGATCAACATATTCCGATGCTCCATAAATTTCGCGAGCTAACTACAATGCGGAAAACCGGCAGACATCAAACAGATGTTTAAGAGAGAATATTCTATTCCATCAGTGAACCAATCGCGAATAACACTAACAACAGTTGTCATGGTGTGGTGTAACGAAGAATAACGAGTTGTAGAGTATCATTTCAAAATAAGTACTTTTAAACGAGGAGAAGCATGGTTTCACAAGGCATATATTCGGGGTATCAAATCTTTTAGCATCGCGTAAGCAATGAACTGAGCAAACAGATGAACGTATTTCCGGTAAAAGTGATTTTTGTTGAAATCAACAGAAGTGCATGACCTAGTATCACATAAACGTGAAATTGAAATTGTCTTGAATATTGACAACACTCTGCTAGAATAAATGATGAATTTTTTCTTCTTAGAAAGACGGATCAATTTTGCGTCAACAATGCTAAATTTAACAAACATTTGCGAGATATTTTGATCAAATGAAGCTAGATTTCTAGTCAAATATTGTCAAAGGCGTCTTGTAGAACTTTGTTGACAGCATATATGGTTGAGCAAATTTAAAGGTAGCAGGAATATTTCAAAAAAATTGTTGCGTTTTTTAACTAGTAGGTTCTCCCGATAGATGACGATATATATGCCTCTCTTCGTTTGGAAACTGGTCTAGCGCCTCGGTAATATCACAATACAAGCTATTGAGAGAGTTCAAGGAAAAGCAACTCATTTCTACTCGAGGATCATCAAATCTGATTGGCGACCATGTCGAAGACGGAACGGTGAAACAAGATATGACTATAATTAGACTTACACAATGCAATCCTCTACCGTCAATACATGAATGGAGTGAAAATATTTGCACTCGCCGTAAGGATTATGTTAATTCTAAGTTTGAGTAAAGTATTGGAGATTTTCAAAGCAAACGTTGGTTGAATAAATAATAATTTGCTCATAGATCAGACAGATAATTTTCAAAATGATCAAGTTATTAATATGTGATTTTACCATCATATAACTTTACAGTATTCTACATATTGATAAACAGAAACAAATCCTAAGATATATCGATGTTGCAGATGCACACCGCTATTCTAATCAACATTTGGAATCCAGTCATTGAATGTTTTGTAAAAGTTAGTCTGACACAAGTTTATCGTCTTTAATCTATTTCTCTTTGATTATATGTCATGGGTCTCAGAGTGTCTCATACAAATTTTGGGATAATAATTTTCTCAAGGTTAATGAAATGATAAACATGGCAGACAACTGCATTAGTTTAATAACGTTGGTAAAAATGTATTGTATTCGGTGAAAAACATCGGAAAATCTATTCGTAATTAATAAGTAAATTGTTTTTAAACAAGTTGTTCTATTTTTGCAATATAATTTTAAAAATACCCCAGCGTGCTTTAAACGAATTTGATTCAAACGTGAGTACATTTGTTAGCTCAAAAGATCTGATTTCATCAAGAGTAGAAAATAGGTTTCCTTTTTTCACTCATCAGCATGATAGAATGCGAATCGTTAATACATATCTAAGTTCTTAATCATATAAATTGCAAATTAATTTTCATGATATTGTATCGAGTAAATATTGTGTTATCAAGAACTAAAAGAGATATTTCATCGATATCGAAATCTATTCAATGATCACTTCATTGCTCATACTAAATCTCGTTATATTTTATTAATTGAGACATTATTGTCGTCTTTATTCCAGTCCTTCATTCTGTAATGGCATATAGGCAGTAGTCACCAATTAATGATTTTTCTGCAAACCGGTTGATAAATATTTCTTAAAATCAATTAAATACACCGAAAACGTTTTTTCGTAAATTCAGACTCTATTTTTTCCAGTTCATTTGCTGCATGATTCAAAACGTTGTTCTAATATTTTTTCCAGAGCATCTCATTATAATTGTACATGCGTAACTGCTGAAATGACTGCTTGCCCTCCCGGGTTGGAATATTTGTCTCAAGTTGAACAGTTAATCATTCAAAAAAGGAAAGAATTTATCAACAGTCAGTTTCTCATTTAAACATTTTTTTTCGCCATAATTAAATTTGATCCAGAAACTGCTATTGATTATTTTTCTAACAGTTGACCAATCATTAACATTTCCCCTCTTGCATCCTTAATCTCTTAAACCGTTGGCCCCCTAGTAATAAAGTATGAGCGCAAAACTTTGACTTTATGTAAAGTACACATTATGAATATCTATATATTTGACTACAGATGTCTCCACAGCATTCTAGAAGTTTGTTGTTACAATACCATACGCAACGGTGCCATCTAAAATAAGCTCTTTGTTTAGTAATATTGATATACAGAAGCAGATCAACCTGCTTAGATTGCACTATTTAGGTCAAATTGTGCATATGCCGACTACCGACTTCCGGAACAGTTATTTTTGCGAGGCCACAACCAGATTGGCGGGAATCTCACGGTGGCCAAAGCGTCAGGTGGCATATGCAGCTAAAATCCCCTACTGCAAACCTTTTCAGTGTCAGGCAGCTCGTCTTCTATGCATTGGTTTCAGCAATCAGATAAGGAAGTGGTTACTTGCGCTTTAGGACATATTCTTGAATCGTGTTCAGTGGCCGGCGTGCACTGAGCATATTCTTAAGATGTTTTTTTAACTTTGTATGTTGTCAAATAGAAAGCTGTCGTGCTGATGTTGCTATACTCGTTCAATGAACTTGAAAGAATCTGTATGTAATTAATACCATCCCTTCTCCATCTTGTAGCATTTTTATTTTCTCATGGTTTTATGGCAGTTAGGCATTCGGTAAATGCCCCCGATATAATGATTTCTCTGCTGCTGCTGATGAATAAATTCAACAAATACTATCGCAATTGATTTGATGTTTGCAAAAAAATCAGTTTTATGCATGGTCATCAATGGTCACTGATCTAATTCAGGTGTTGTAACATTCAAAGTTTTGTACCAGCAAAGTCCTTCAAATCTTTCGCAGTTTTTATTCGTAGTTGTGTCTAAGACCATGATTTTGAAGTAATTTGGAGAATTTGAACATTCCCTGATGTCGTTCAAATGCAGAGTTGTTATTGATTTTTCCAGAATTGCGCCCCACCTACTTTTCTAAAAATAATCATCAATAACTGTTGTGTTTCTTTTGCATTTCGCGCCTCAGTGGAAACACCTTACGCGGTGACTGGCAGCTATTATTGCTTGAACATCATGAATCAGACCGTTTTTCGTTGCGTCGAGGGTAAGTAAAGAAAAATATAGGGACTTGAGCAAGTTGAATAAAAATAAATTATATGCTTGTTGAATGAGCCGAATTATGCAGCACAATTGTGTGAAAACCGATTGCTTAATCCGCCTTATAAGTATATTTAGCATGCAAATCTTTAATGCATTTGAAACTAAATGATTTACGTGAGAGCAACACGATAAAACTGAACTATGAATGACGAAGGTGTAAGCACCTTAATAATTTGTTGTTTATAGCTACCTTGAAAGCTTGAACAAAACAAACTTGTGATAACTTATTTGAACATCATGGTTCTTTGTAAGAACTCTATTTACCATTGGCATTCATGTATACCTTTGTTCAACACTTAAGTAGTTTTTAAATGTTCACTGAACATGATGCTTAGGTCTATAATGGATATCAACGAACAATTAAAACCTGTTTTAGTATGTAGGCTATGGGGATGTAAGCATCAAAATATATGAGATACATATTCTATTCATTTAAATAGCATTATCAATAATATAAGCAAATCAAATATTAATATGTGTCCACTGCATCTGCCCGTAGATAGATGCCATTTGGATTGGATAAGACTAATTTATATTTATTAGGCTTATTATGAGTATGATTATTATTATTATTATTCTTATTAATTCTTATTATTATATTAGCTTATTTATTATTATTATTCTGATTTGTTTATATTATATTCTTTATTAATTCTTCACTTCTTCATTCTCTTATTCTTATTTTCTAGTCTTATTATTATTATTATTCTTCTAACTTATATTATTATTATTATTATTATTATTATTATTATATATTCTTATTCTGCTCTTATTATTCTTATGCTTCTTGCAATTCTTATTATTCTTCTTTCTTCTACTTCTCTTCTTCTTTATTCTTCTTCTTCTTCTTCTCTTATTCTTACAGTCTTCTTCTTTGTCTTCTTCTTCTTCTTCTTCTTCTTCTTTCTTCTTCTTCTTCTTCTTCATTCTTCTTTTCTTATTTACTTCTTTTCTTATTCTTCTTCTTCTTCTTCTTCGTCTTCTTCTTCTTCTTCTTCTTTCTCTTTTCTTCTTCTTCTTCGTCTTCTTCTTCTTCTTCTTCTTCTTTCCTGGCTCTTCTTCTTCTTCTTCTTCTTCTTCTTCTTCTTCTTACTTATTTCTGGCTTCTTCTTACTTCTTCTGCAGGAAAAGGGGGAGAAGATGGGAACGAGGGGGAAGGGAGGGTAGAAAGGGGTAAGGGAGAGGAGGGGAGGATGGGATTTGGAAGGTGGGGGGGAGGAGAGCAGCGATGGGGGAGAACAGGTCTCTTCTTCTTCTTCTTCTTGTCTTCTTCTTCTTCGTATTCATTCTTCTTCTCTTCATTCTCTTCATTCTTCTTCTTCTCTTCTTCTTCCTCCTCCTCATCTTGTTCTTCTCTTCTTCTTCCTCCTCCTTTTCTTCTTCTTCTTCTCTTCTTCTTCTTATCTTTTTCTTCTTCCTCTTCTTGATCTTCTCTTCTTCTCCTTCCTCCTCTTGTTCTTCTTCGCTTCTTATACTCTTCTTCCTCCTCCTCTTGTTCTTCTTCTTCTTCTTCTCTTCTTCTTCTTATTCTTCGTCTTCCTCGTCCTCTTGTTTTTGTTCTTGTTCTTCCCTTCTTCTCTTCTTCCTCCTCCTCCTCCTCCACTTGTTCTTCTTCTTTTTCCTCCTCCTCTTGTTCTTCTTATTATTTTACATCTTATTCATTATTATTATTATTTATTCTTATTTTCTACTCTAAAGACAGTACGGTTTCCCCATGTATTTGACACTTGGAGGGCGGGATTGCTCGACTATGGATATCTAGATACCCCTCCTACTCTTGATGAGCTCAATAAGGCAATCGACCGCTTAGCGAATGGGAAGGCCCCTGGTGACGACGGAATTCCACCTTAGCTCATCAAATGCGGTAGAGCAGCATTATTACAGCCTCTTCACCATTTGCTTTTTCAGTGCTGGCAGGAGGGGGGTGTCCAACAAGAGATGCGAGACACAACGATCATCACGCTATTCAAGAATAAGGGTGACAGAGGCGACTGCAACAATTACAGAGGAATCTCCCTTTTGAATGTTGTAGGGAAATTGTTTGCTGAAGTCATACAGATCCGGCTGCAAGTTAAAGCTGATAGAATTTACTCC
>JACCGJ010024420.1:0-46481 GCA_013407085.1 Atriophallophorus winterbourni
TGTCGTTGTTATTCCATCACATGTCTTTAGGGCGGCAACCCCTGGTTTTACTCTAGACCGGTTATTTATGATCTGATAGAGAATTTTTGGGTTTGCTTCCATTTTGTCGAGTAAATGTTTTTGATAATTCAATTTGTCGTCAACAACAAGTTTGTTTACCTTATTTCTCAGCAAACGGAATGTTTCCCAACTTTCAGCAGTGCTATCAAGTCGGTGAGCCCGCCATGCAGCATTTCGCATAGTCAACCATTTTCGTGTTCGGCTTCTCAGTTTAAACGTGTATCCCATTTTCCGCACCTTCGAAACAAGATGAGAGTGCATTTCAACTGCAATTTTAATTTCGTTTGCACTGCAATTTTAATTTCGTCTGCATTTTAATTTCGTTTGCATGACGTCATGACGTTTCCAACGTTTCACTTGAACTAGCCAACTATTTCATGTTTCGTAAGGATCGCACCCACATACGTGGTGGTGGTATTCTCATTTATGTTAATACAGATTTTCCGGCAGAAATATACAGTTCTCATATGTTAGAATATCTAGATGACTCAATTTATATCACCATAACCTCTCTTGATGCTCTCATAGGGTGCATCTATAACCCACCACCTCCTTCCACACTCACTATTGATAAGCTTATATATGTCTTTACTGTGGCATCCATTGCCCCTCTCCGCAATAAAATTATTGCTGGGGATTTCAACATGCCATACATCAGCTGGAAATACCCTCACATTTTGAATAAATATTCAGCATTCGCTAAAACGATTAATCTTTTAGGTTTCACACAATCTGTGAGTAAGCCTACAAGACTATCCAGCATTTTAGACCTGATCTTCACTCTAGGTACTGATCCCAGCAACGTTGAAATTTTAGCTCCACTGCCCGGTTGCGACCACAATATGGTAACTTGCGTTCTGCGCCTTTTTCGGAAGCCGGCATATATTCACAATGATGAGAAAGTTTATATCAACTGGACTAAGTTTTCGAATCTTCTCAGAGACAACGACTGTACCGAATTTTTCCTTCTTCAGACTTTAATCATATTTCTTCGATTTTCCATGATAACCTCCTAGCATGCCTTCGGAGTTCGTCTACCTCTCATATTAGGAGAAGTAAACATAACCCGATTACCCTTCTCGAAGAAAAGAATGCTCGTCTCTCTACTTCTGCGAATCATATGTTTGACTTCTTCTCTGTTATACGCCGACATGAGCTATTTAGCTCTCTCCCATGTATTAAAATTCGCATCCTAGAGCGTCAATAAAGAAAGGCTTTAAGCAGTGACTTAAAGACTAAGTCTTTGAATAGTCTTACGGAGAATAGAAGTATCTCATTACAACGTGACATTTCTCTAATTATTCATCAAAAAGATAATAAGGAGGTAGTCACTGCTGACCCGATCACAATAAGTCAGGCTTTCTCTTCATTCTTCAGCAGCTCATTCAATAATAACATTAACCATCCACCAGAAAACAATAACGTTCCCTTAAATACTATTAACTCCTTCACTTTGATTTTAAAAGAAGTAAAAGATATTTCCCGCGAAGTAAAAATTTTTACAAGTCCGATGGTGTAGGTTTTATATCAGCCATCTTACATAACAGCAGTGATGAATTTTCCTTACTCTTATTAAATATTTTTAATATTTCTCTCAAATCCGGAATCTTTCCAACTCATTGGAAACACTCGGTTATTATTCCTCGTTTAAAATCTGGTAATTCAAAACTCGTTACGAATTATCGCTCTATTAATCACACTCCTATTCTCTCTAGGTTATTTGAAAAGTTAACTAAAAAATTGTAGCAACTTGTAATTTCACTTTCCTTTCAATTATACTTCCATTTCCATCTATGTTTGTTGTAATCAACGATTATTCCATGACATCCTTTTTTCGCGCGCGTTCCTCTTCTGCTTTGTTCGCTGGTGCTGTATAATTGCGTGTTTGCGATTCACGACGGTTAACAGCAAAATTGATTTGTCGCCATATTTTTCCCTTCTAGGATGCACGAATCCTTCGTGTAATACAATTGGTAAGCCCAATATCCACGCACAATTCGAGATTTTCTTTCCGGTACGTCTTTTCCCGATTTATATCGGCGTTATTTCAGGATAATTTTTTCCCTCTTTTGACACGTTTTACATCAAAACGTCATATGCATCACATAACTACACTTGTTGATCAATTCACAAGTCGGGTTAGAACACAATCTACAGGGCAGACAGTTTACTTTGTTTACTGCTTGTGAGCCCCTCGCACATCAATCAACGGATCGTCGGGTAGGTACTCTCCTAGAGAAACTATGCACCAGGATTTTGTCAGTCATTTTACGACTGACTTACGATATATCTTAAGTGCCACATTTCCTACCTCTTCAACGTGTGTGATAGACTGGCCACTCTCCCTCGACCTCAGCGAAATCGCTGCAGTGCAAGCTACCGATGCCGGCCTCGCAAAGCTCAGGGACGCCTATCATTTCATCACACCTCTCCCCTTGCCCAATGGCTTGGGCGATATCATTTGCGCCTTATCGCAAAGCGCTTTTCGACTACTTACCTCGACTGCGTTCAGACGGCGCATTAGTCATATCATACGCAACCTTTTCCATCATGGCATTCGTGCTTGCGTTATGTTTCATACAGGGAAATTTGTATGGTCAAAATCCAGTGGGTACATGCAGCATGACACTGTCATGGCACCTACGCCATTTGGGGATAATAACCGCTTGTACATCAAGTATATACCCACAATTCGCCATCTCCACAGTGAGTAGGCGCCCGGAACGGCACATTCGTCTATTATGTAGCGGGTATTTAACACGTTATTATCGCTTGGTATATCCCGTGCATGCTTTTTGTACCTCTTCACTATAACTCAGTCGCGGCCATAAACCCATGCACCCGAGAGTTTTTTCTTCTCACTTCTCAGGTACACATGCACCTCCAGCTTTGGAAAACATGGCACGCGCCACCCCCGGATCACCGACGCTTGTCGCCATCCTATCCGGTTACCTGGAATACACGCATCCCTTGTGTATCCCCTCGGTACGTATGTACCTTCCGCTGTGGAAATCGTGGCACGCGCCACCCCTGGATCACCGACGCTTGTCGCCATCCTATCCGGTAGCCCGAAATACACGCATTCTCTGTGTATCCTATCCGGTACACATGCAGCTCCCACTGTGAAAACCGTGACACGCGCCACCTTCAGGTCACCGACGCCTGTCGCCATCACACCCGGTAGCCCCTACCATCAGCACACGCCGCCCAACACGAAACTTATCAGACAAGGTCCTTACCAGCCCGACGACACGCCACTCAGCTTTCTCTAGGCAAGGCCGTTTGCCATCGACCCTGGGGTGCAGGAACTTCTCAGCACGGATTAATTTTTCCGAGCTTCTGGTTGTTCGTTGTCAAGCCTACGGATGTGCCTACATCTGCTCCTACTGGGTTCATACTAAGACAATGCCAGACGGACGATTCCCGCTAGCAGCTCGTTTACCCAATGTGATTCAGCTCCGGCAGCACGTTCACTCCATGTGAGACGTGACTTGGCTTAGTACTTATCGGTTTTTCGTGTATCCTACCCTGGTCACCACCGACAATCGACCCATGCAGATCAAGTGCCTTGGCTGACTTCGAAGTTACTGGTTGCTGAGAGACTGTTTCAGCCTGGAACGACCTGACACCGCTTGGACAGTTCAATTGTCCATTCCTGATCAGAAGTCACCTCTGACCAGACTTCTTGGAAGGGGGCTGTGTAACATACAACGGGCCCTATGCCCATGCCATTTATACCTCATCCTCTCTCATCCCCCACAATTTTTCAACATTTTCTAATTCAAAAAAATTTACGTTTTTTTCAGTTTCCTCAACCAAACATTTAAAAACGTCAATTTATACATATAATATTTATTTATTTATTTTATTATGACTATTTCCTTACTATTCACACCAGTTTCTTCGTAATTACCTCAAATTTCTGCTCTTCATTTCTTCGTATCGTTGCCATTCGTTAATTTTGACAATAGTTTGAAGGAACTTCTTGATAATAATAATAATATATACTCTTGGATACACCAAGGCATGCCATGCACGATCATTTGTTTTTATGAAAAAGTACATCAAGTACATTTTACCAAAGTTAAAGTCGAACATAAATATATATTTTTTCGTTACCAACCAAAGAAATAGTTAGGCAACATTCTTACAGATAGAAGGTTGTGTGAAACATTAAAAATGATAGATTTTTGAAAACATAATCAATAATAATTCATATTTTTACGAAATAACAGTAAATGTTTGAAATTTAGGAAGTGGATTAATTACAGTTTGGATGAGTCGAATCGCAATGTTTATTCATGAAAGATGTTCAACATGCAATTTCAAACACAGATAAGCGGATTGATAAATCACTTCATCGAGTCCCGGAGAGATGAGTGGTATCGTCATTTCATGAATTTGGAGAGTTTGTTTTGTTAAATTTCAACGATTCTGTGAAGTAAATTCTCAAGAAAAACGTTATATGCCACTTTTTATAGCCATTTTTATAGCTAAAAGCCTTTATTGTTGCATAATTATAAATTATCTGTAGTTGTATTAATATTTAATATCTTACCTAATTTTTCCGCTGTTAAAAATGAGTTTAGTTGCTTTTTGTATTCATTTTGTGAATTCCTCAGTCTTATATTATTGGAAAGTACCCGATTGCGAATTTTCGATATACTTATTTTGTTTTTTATGGCGAAGATTTTATACTTCAAAGCTTAAGAAATCTAATTGTCAATCATTGTCAATCATATCTTTTTTGCAATATTCTGTAAAAACGTACATGATTTTGTCTTATTTTTCTAAAACGTAATGGTTTCAATCCTAGAATCTGACGTCTTCCCTTATATGAATGCTTATCCGAACTGGTGGTAATGGATCGTGTGAATGAACGTTGGATGCCTTCTTAAGCATAAATATTGTTACAGGCAGCATATTTACGTTATATTTGACTGTGTGTGCGGTCATGCACCCACACGCGCATACAGTGTATCGATTGAAATCCGCTTACAACTCTACTCTCATTGGTCCGTTAATATTGATCGCAATCTTGTTCAAATCATGTCACTTTGTTCAATAGAGTTCTGTTGTGCGCGTTGAGCCTTTTTTATCCTGTTCGGGATATAACAATTGGCGACGGGAATTATGGACCCCATGTTGATGGAGTTTTTGAAGCAACAACAACAACAGATATTTCAACAACAACAAGCCACAACAAAGATGATCGAATCATTAACAAATCAGTTAAAAAACCTGGCTACTTCACAATTCCCGGTGGGCGCCACTCATCAGTTAAAAGACTCAATTGCACATAACATCCAAGAATTCCATTATGATCCAGACAACGGCGCCACTTTCAGTGCTTGGTATCATCGGTATGAAGACATATTTCTTGTGGACGGCGGTGCCTTGGATGAACAAACTAAAGTACGCATTTTGATGCAAAAACTTGGTGCCTCAGAACACAGCCAGTATTGTAATTACATCTTGCCAAACCATTCAAGAGACTTTAATTTGTCTGACACAGTGTCCAAGTTAAAATTGATTTTTGGAGAGCGAACATCCATATTCAACTTACGATATAATTGCCTGAAATTGTCGAAGTATTCCAGTGAAGATATCGTCACCTATGCCGGTCGTGTAAACCAGGAATGTGAGCGCTTTCAACTGAACGAATTAACATCAACACAGTTCAAGGCTCTAATATTTGTTGCCGGATTGACCTCACCCGATGACGCTGAATTGAGGACACGTTTATTGGCCAAACTGGATTCTACTCCAGAAATATCCATACAGGATCTAACAGCTGAATATTTGAGATTGATAAACTTGAAACGTGATTCAGAAATGATCCAGTCATCGTCATCGAATGAAATAGCTACAGTTGATCGAATCACAAGAGCATCCCAGCACAGCCCTAGTCCAAAACTTTCTGATCAAACACGTAGACCACCTTCAGCTTGTTGGAACTGCGGACAATGGCATTTTGTTCGTTTTTGTCCTTATCGTGAAATTTCTTGTCATAAATGCGGACGTACAGGCCACCTGGCAAAATTTTGTCGCCAAAATCAAACTTCACGATTCAGACGCACCTCAAATGTTGTTTTTGCCACAAATTGTGCTCAATTCCAGAGTCTACGCAAATTCATCACTCTTGAGATTAATGACAATCCAGTGAGATTGCAAATCGACAGTGCCTCAGATATAACCATTATTTCACGTCAGACTTGGATTTCAATCGGAAAACCATCAATGATTCCAACATCTCGAATCGCCAAGAATGCTTCTGGTGGAGATATACATTTTCTTGGTGAGTTGAAATGCAAGGTCAAGTTTCGTGATCAAAATCTACTTAGCACATGCTATGTGTCAGCTAACGACAAGCTAAATCTTTTGGGCATTGACTGGATAGAAGAGCTCAAACTATGGGATGTACCATTCAATAGTGTTTGCGATGATTCTGTTGAAGTTGCTCATGCCACCGACGAAAATGTGTACACTATAAATCCAGTGAAGCTTAAAAGCGCCGAAGAACTTATGTGTCATTTTCAGTCGAAATATCCAAAGGTATTTTGTGAAGGATTGGGACTTTGCAACAAAGCTGATGCAGTCTTATACTTAAAACCGGGAACACGTCCAGTTTTTCGTCCAAAGAGACCAGTACCTTATTCTGCGTTGGAGGCTGTAGAGAAAGAGTTAGAACGCTTAGTCAAGGAAGGTGTCTTGAGTCCAGTGACATATTCATCATGGGCTGCACCAATTGTGGCAGTGAGAAAACCAAACGGAACACTGAGGCTTTGCGCAGATTTTTCCACCGGGCTAAATAGCTCACTGGAGACACACCAATATCCATTGCCGACCCCAGATGATCTATTCTCGCAGATGAATGGTGGGAAAATATTTTCAAAGATTGACCTCTCTGACGCATACCTACAAGTTCCAGTTTGTGAGAAATCGAAAGAGCTGCTAACCATCAACACACACAAAGGGTTGTATCGTTATAATCGTCTGCCTTTCGGTGTCAAATGCGCTCCGGCAATCTTTCAGCAAATAATGGACACCATGCTGTCAGGATTATCCTTTGCTAAAGCCTATATGGATGACATCATCGTATCTAGCCGGAATCGTGAAGAACATTATGATCATTTAAATCAACTTTTCTCAATCATAGAGGAGTACGGTTTCCGTGTCAGGCCAGAAAAATGCACTCTAATGACAGACACTATAACCTACTTGGGATCAATAATTAATCACGAAGGTAGAAGACCTGATCCAGACAAAATCAAGGCGATCAGAGACATGCCACCGCCTCACAACGTAGCGACATTGCAGTCTTTCCTTGGCCTGGTAAATTATTATCATAACTTTGTACCAAAAATGCACGAAATTCGAGCACCACTTAATTATCTATTAACAAAGAACAGCAAATGGTCTTGGTCAAATGAATGTCAGCGCTCGTTCAACAGAATAAAGGATATCTTGTCGTCTGATCTACTGCTAACACACTACGATCCAAAACTACCCATGATCGTTGCAGCAGATGCATCACAAAATGGAATCGGCGCCGTACTGTTGCATAAATATCGTGATGGAAAACAAAAAGCCGTCATGCACGTATCCAGAACATTAACAGTTGCTGAAAGGAACTACAGTCAGATCGAGAAAGAAGGGTTGGCCCTCGTCTTTGCCGTTAACAAGTTCCATAAAATGATTCACGGACGAAAGTTTACCTTATTCACAGATCATAAGCCACTGTTGGCAATATTTGGTGCGAAGAAGGGAATACCTGTACATACAGCAAATCGACTACAACGCTGGGCAACACAATTATTGTCTTATGATTTTGACCTCCGATACAAGTGTACCAGCAACTTTGGTCACGCTGATGCACTCTCAAGGCTCATTGCGGACATTGGTTCTCGATCCCAAAATGAAGACTTCGTAGTGTCTTCTGTTTCAGCAGACCCGATGTACCATGTTTTCAACGCAAGCGTCAGACATCTTCCAATAACGGCAGCAACAGTTCGCAAGGCAACCGCAAACGATCAAACACTACAACAAGTTATGCAATTCCAACAAAACGGCTGGCCTGAGAAAATCACTGATCCATATCTCAAGCAGTTCTCTACTCGCCAATTCGCACTATCCATCGTTGATGGCTGTCTCATGTTCCACGATCGAGTAGTCATTCCTAAAGCTCTACAACATCTTGTTCTACGACAATTACATCAGGGTCATCCTGGTATCAGTCGGATGAAAGCGCTTAGCCGGAACTATGCCTTTTGGCCCTTCATGGACCGTGAGATCGAAAACATGGTGCGCTCATGCTACAGTTGTGCTGAAGCAGCCAAATTACCTCCGAAATGTGAACCACAGCCCTGGCCTGTTCCATCGGGACCATGGAAACGTATTCATGCAGACTTTGCAGGACCCTTGAATGGGATACACTATTTGGTCATTGTTGACGCCTATTCAAAATGGCCCGAAATTCATGCCATGAATAGAATCACGACAAGTTCTACAATATCGATCTTTGAAAGGCTATTTTCTCAATTTGGCATTCCCGAAACGTTAGTCACTGACAATGGACCGCAGTTTACCTCATCTGAGTTCACCGATTTTTGTGCGTCCCTCACGATCAATCACATGCATTCGCCCATTTATCATCCACAATCCAATGGACAGGCTGAACGTTTTGTAGATACTTTTAAACGAGCACTCGTGAAGCTAGAAGGAGAAGGAACGCGGAATGAACAACTGCATACTTTTCTGTTTGCGTATCCTACAACCCCAAACCTATCGCTACCAGGAAAACAATCACCAGCCGAACTCTTTTTGGGCCGCCCACTAAGAACAATACACAGCGCCATGCTACCAAAAATCCCAGAACATAAAAAACAGGCAAACTTCGGACTGCATACAGGTGAAAAGCCTAATGGAAGATCCTATAAACCAGGTGATCGAGTATATGTCAGGTCCTTTTACGGAACGAGAGAGAAATGGATTCCAGGAATCATAGGACGTCGTCTGGGCACAGTGACGTATGAGTTGCAGTATGGTTCACGAAAACACATTCGACACGTGAACCATATTAGACCTCGAACAATAGAAGATTATGGAATACAAAACGCAAAGAGTCAACTGCCACTTGATATCTTGTTGGATACTTTCGAAATTCCAACGGAAAACCAAAGGCCAAAGGAGCAGAACACATCAGATATGCAGCAACAAGCTTTACCACAGAGACGCTCCAACCGGAATCGCAGGCCTGTACAATACCTAAATGTCAATCCTTCGCTAAAATCATACCAATAACTTTCTCAAGGAGGGAGATGTTACAGGCAGCATATCTACGTTATATTTGACTGTGTGTGCGGTCATGCACCCACACGCGCGTACAGTGTATCGATTGAAATCCGCTTACAACTCTACTCTCATTGGTCCGTTAATATTGATCGCAATCTTGTTCAAATCATGTCACTTTGTTCAATAGAGTTCTGTTGTGCGCGTTGAGCCTTTTTTATCATGTTCTAAAACGTAATGGTTTCAATCCTAGAATCTGACGTCTTCCCTTATATGAATGCTTATCCGAACTGGTGGTAATGGATCGTGTGAATGAACGTTGGATGCCTTCTTAAGCATAAATATCAGGCCGGGTAATGTTGCTAGATATAATATTGCAGTAATCTAATAAAGGTAGTGTATGTAACTTGTAAAGTTCCAGCTTGCACTGGGGTAGAGAGATAAATCTATGGAGTAAACCTATATTTTTTTGGTTTAGATATTGAGTAGTAAATTTGTTCGTGAAATGAAAGTGATCCAAAATATCGATAACCTAAATCACATAGAATTTGTGCCGGCTGTAGTGATGTATTATTCAAGATGATCGAATCGTTTGGTATGATACATTTGAAATACTTGAAAGTAGATTCATTGGTGAAGAACTCAAGACTCTTTCTAATACTCCATTGAAGTAGAGCATTCAGGTCTTGGTTCAATTTCGATATATAGTCGCTAGTCTGGTTAGGTTTACAAAAGAGATATGAAAGCTCTTGGCATTGACCCAGCGAGTTGGGGAGAGCTTGCTCTTGACCGCTCACATTGAAGGAATTGTGTAAAGCGTCGTTTGCAAGCTGGGGATGAGAATATATAGCTCTTGGCTGCTGAACGCAGATTAAGCGGCCGGCGTGCAGCTGATGCAATACAACCGAGTTCTGACTAACGTTGCATGCGCTGCGTGAGAGAATATTCCTCCCGAATCGGACTGTTTAGTCATTCCAAACACTGTAGAACATTAACATGATGTTCATCCATGGTCGACATCGACCTAAGTAGGCCAACAGTCTGGTTAGATTGAAAGGCTAAGGCGACTCTTATATCTTCTGCAAAGAAAAAATCTTACAGTGTGTTATGACAGATAGTATATTGTTGATAAATATCAAGAAGAGTAGTGGACCTAAAACGCTTCCTTGTATGACTCCGCTCGGAATTTTCAAATTCCGTAAACGGTAGCGGTTTATATATACATAAAAGGTGCGACCAATGAGAAAAGATTTGAACCACGGAAGGACGTTTCCAGTAATAGCTAAGGCAGATAATTTTGGAAGGAGTAGATTATGCCGGACCGTGTCAAAGGCTTAAGTAATATCAATGACTACAACTATGACTCCAAGGCCTGAATATAGTAATTGTGTGACGTAATTAAAACATTATAGTTGACAAGTGATGCAACATTTTATGTTAAGAAATGCGTGCTGGTTTGATGTGAAATAGTTCGTTGTCAAGTATGCTGGGGTGGCCTGACTGCCAAGCTTCTCAAATATTCTAGCTGGAAATGGTGTATGATTAATGGGCCGATAATTCGCAACCGTATGTAGTGATCTAAAATATGCCGAACACTAACAACGGAATATTTCCAATCTGAGGAGAAGGTTCCTCATTTGATAATTGCATTGAAGAGATTAAGTAGTAAGAAGAAGAAGTCTTCAGATACCATTTTGAAAATTGCTGATACACAACCTGTTTCATCAGGTTTGTATGAGATTGTAACTTGCTTACAAACTTGACGTATGTCAAAGAGTTCAATTGTAATGGCGTCTAACGTATTGCATGAAGGTTGTGTGATTATGTCTGGATCACAGTTGTTATTATAAGAAGCATTGAAAACTACAAGCAATTCATCACAAACAGCAAAAGGCTCAGTTACTACTGTGCAATCATTATCATGTTGATTTTGTTTAATGATGTAACCAATCCTATCTAAATTTCCCGATGCCCTAGCGTTCATTAATTTAGATAATGCTTTCTGTTTTTTACTGGATTTGAGGGCTGTATACTTATTAGAAATCCGTTTGTGGCGAACTATTTTTACTAGTGTGTCAGATAGTTGGTACGCATGCAAAGAGAACAGATGTCATGCTTCTATGAGCACTTAATGTCAACTAAGCAATAAGCTTTTCTAACTTATTAGCTTTACTCAGTTTGGGTCGTCTTACATATGTAATAGTAGATATCTGTAGTAACTCAGCTAGCTTATTCTGAAATATTTCGGAGATTACATTAAAATTGTCAGAAAGGAAAAATTCCGACTAATCTTCGTTTTTAATGACGTTTTCGAAGATGTTCCAATCTATGTGACTAATTATACGTAGCTTTATAACTTTAGTCATTATGCTATTGCAACTCAATTCGAAAGATATAATATAATGATTTCCATTAAAAATGATGGGGATACGTTCAGGTTAGAAGGTGTGATATTCAGAGTAAACACAAGGTCAAGAATGTTTTTTGCGCGCTGGTTTAACAACAAACTCTGTAAAACCTTATAATTGGGCGGTATTAAAAAAAGAATTATGATTTATATCATTGCTTTCGACCCAGTTAAGTAAAGACATGTTAAAATCTCCCGCAATTAATTTATAGCGGGATGGGTGGAGAGAGGCTTCTATGAAGCAACCGGTCAAGCGTTAGAGCGATGAAAGAGTAGCAGCCGGTTTGTAGTTGATGCATTTAATTAATAGATCGAAATCTGGTAGTGGCAGCCATATAGAATCTTCGATATGACCAAAGACGGATGAAATAATGATGTTCGCCCAGAGGTTAAAATTAACATAAACAAAACCTCTTCCTCCACGTTTTAAAACGCGGTCTTTCCTAAAGAGGTGATAGCTTGGAATTGAAAGTTCATGATCTGATTGTTCCTTTTTTGTTCAAGATTCAGTTATTAGAATAATATCAGCGGGGTTAGAGAGAAGATAATAACCTAAAGGTAACATCTTGTTACCTATAGATCAAGCATTCATAAGAATAAATCGAAGAAATGAGGGGCTATGATCAGAGAATGGTTTATTATGTAATTGATCATCATGTGGCGAAAGCTAGTTCATGTTGAAAACTTTTGTGGAGGGAATTAAAAATTTCTCATATTTGAATAAAGGAATATAGAATAATGAGTGTGAAAGGAGTTTAAATATGAGAAATTTGTGTTAAAGGACCAGCTATTATGTTTAAAAATGCGGTGATGTATTGTAATAATTCACAAATGGGCTGTGGTATGGTGGACTCGGTCAATGGAATTCCAGTGCCAATTTTCTATCTAACTAATTAAACGTCGATTAGAGTTTGGAGAATTTCAATTGCCAAAATTTGGATAATTCCTAATAGAAGGTGGTTCGGGCAATAAGGCATTTGTTTGTCGAAGCTATGGCAATATGGTTCTTATAATAATTATATATTATATACCCCAACCTTTATTCTATAATTCATATGTTTTTTACTCTACTTATGAACATTACTGTAATCATATTAAGATTTTTAAAATAGTATGAACTGATTTTTAAGCGTAGAAAATCGTCTGATGCACCTATCACAGATCCCTTAAATTCATACCTCTGTGTTGATTATTTTCTAGTCATAAATGCTCCATGAATTGTACCCAAAATCCATATAATAAGATCTTTTGTTTCTTCGAAATCTGTCGACATCATTCTTACAACCGATTCCTGGACTCATAATGATCAATCTGACTTTAAACTCATAATACCTAACTACCAGATATTTAGGGAAAACGGCCATTAATAAACGAGGTGGCGTTTGCCTCATGTATGTGTATTCAAGATTTGAAGCTTTCAAAAAAAAACAACAAAACATCTTCGAATTTAACGGAACTTGAAGATTTTAAATGTATAGAACTACCTATGCTAGTACATTCAATAGGTTGCATATACTACCCACCAGCTTCAACTTCATCTTTTCTAGATACATTAACTCAAGCTTTTATCGAAGTAACTTTACATCATATACGCCACAAACTTACAGCCCGTGACTTCAACATGGCTTATTTAAACTGGCACAAACGCAGTAAAGATAGCTCTCTTACACGTTTAATGAAAACGCTTGACTTACTAGGTTACAAACAATTTATTTATTTATAGACCGAATAGGAAAGGCAACATTCTTGACTTAGCTTTTACTTTGAACAAAGATCCAATTCACTTGCTATCATTGCCTTCTATCTTTAATGGTGATCATAAAATATTATCTTTTCATCTACCATGCACTTACAAACCTACCAATGAGGTAACGAAAATTTACCGTTACATAGATTGGCACATACTTTCAACACATGTAAGGATAGAAGACTGCTTCGAATTTTCCTTTTCCAATGATTTTCCAAATATATCTTCTACATTCCATTTAAAATTTATTGGTTTACTTGACAGACCTAGCACTCCTGAAAAACGCATAAAAGTAACTGGGCTAGAGAATATTGAAAAGTAAAGAAAAAATGGGCTGCAGTCACAATAAACATTAATCTTATTTTCGCACGTTTACGTTCCTATGAATTATCGAGTGACCACAAACTCATTCTATATCATACAATGAAATCATCATAAAATAGAGCATTGAACATTTGTGATAAGGTAAAATCAAAACTTTCAGTCCAGTTCAGTTGCACAGGACAGTAAGTCGCTAACGATCTAATCGAGCGTCCAGAATTTCTTTCGGTGGAACGCTGCAGAGAAGCAACCAACACTGATAAAATATTTTTTATTATTGTGCGTTAGATATCCTCGACGATCGCAACACCAAAAGATTATCCGTGTTGTTTTGAGGAAGCACCTCGTTATGAATGTGTCTTGAAAACTAAAAAGTAATTTCTCTTCACCAGTACGGTTAGGAATCAGCTAAATTAGTGTTGTGTATTAAAAAAAGAAGTCTAGAATTAACTTTATTTACAAGATAACGCTGAAAATGGTACATTACAAACTCCTGCAAATTAATTAGGGGTAGTATTCAGGAAATAGATTACCCCTGATGCGGTCAAAAACATTCTTAAAACACGCGACACCACTTCAGGAAATAAGGTCTTTCGGAAGCAACGTAAATCCGTGCTACTCTATGGATCGGAAACCTGGCGAGTGACAGAAAAGTATTCTGGCTGCTTGCAATCATTCCACAATAATTGCCTTCGTCGAATTATTGGGGTAAAATGGCCAGAAAAGATAAGGAATCAAGACCTGTGGCAGATTGCTGCTGAGTACCCGATCGCCCAGCAGATCAGTAGAAGAGAGTGGAGATGGGTTGGGCACACCTTGTGGAAAATTTATGAGGACATCACGTGTCATGCTCTGGTATGTAACCCAATCGGGAATAGACGGGTCGGACGCCCAAGGCTAACTTGAAAGCGCTCGTGTGAAGATGAAATCCGCAAGTGTGGACTTAACTGGAACGACATCAAACTGGCTGCTATGGACAGACCAAACTTGAGACAATTTGCCGAGGCCCTGTGTTCCTCCAGAAATTCGAGAGATTAAGCGAGGACGCAAGGAAGCCGGTACAAGAAATTTACCACCCTGATTCTAAAAACGTTTTTCCGTGAGTCTAGTCTACATCGCTCCATAGCAACATTAAGTAAATGCCCTCTGGTTCCCAGCTCGGTACTTAAGGCAAAGAGGTCGTTCATGATAACGCCGCTCAAACCCTTCAAGTTCTTGAAGGTTTCAATTGAGTCGCCTCTTAAACGAGGGCACGTAAGTGAGAAAAGATCTAGGGACTTCAGGCGTGCTGCGTATGGTTTCCCTCACTGACCCTCAGCCATGTGAGTTGCGAGTCGCTATACGCTTTCGAGTGGAACGAGGTACTTCTTGTAATAAGTGCACTAAGTGTGGAATACATCGGTTTTTGTGCTGAACCTCAGCCATGGAATTAATTTAATAATAATAATAATAATAATAATATATTCTTGGATATCCAAGGCATGCAATACATGATCAGTTTATCAAATTTGAACAGCAAAAGAAAATAGTACAGTGCAAGTGACCGAAGTGAGCGGGATTTTTAAACATTTTTTTCCGTTCAATAAGGGAAATTAATATACAGTAGGTAAGAAAAAATTATCAATGTCTAATAGAAATAAAATTTCATTTAAATTATGTCAAGATTTACGAATGGCAAGGATGCAAGAAACAATGGAGAACAGAAATGGAAGGTAATTATGGAAAAAGTGGTGCGAATTGTAATGATGTTGTCATGAAAAATTGATAAATAAATTATATATGAATAAGTTCATGTTTTTACGGAAAGTTTGAATAAGAAGATTGAAAAGGGAACGTAAATCCATCGGAATAAGAAAATCTAAGAAATTGTGGGGGATGAGAGAGGGTGTGGCTAATAGCAGGGAGTAGGCAGTAGGGTGCTGTGCTCCAATACACTTGAAGAATTGTCGACCAATCGAACCAAAACGTGTTTACCAGCCGGATTTTCGTTATCTGCAGGAGAATGAATCGCATACGGATCAAATCCCGGGCGGATAGATTTCGAGCCAATTACAGTGATGGTTCGTTATTCGAAGACACTGGAATATAATGAAAGATTTTCTCTTCACCAGCACGGTGAGAGGTCATCAAAGTAAAATAGTACATCATTTAAGAAATAAGAATGTACATTTAAAAAATAATGTTTTTTTATAGTTTTTTTTACGTTTTTTTCATGTTTTTGGTAGATTTTTTTAATATTTTGCACGTTAAGATAAAAAATGAGACATTTCTAGGCCTCGTGAGAAATAAAAGACAGTTATATACATAATGGTGTATAGAAAATGTTATCGAAGGCAATGTTGAGATTAATTTGTGTAAAAGCATTTCTAGGGTCTGGTAACCTGACACTTGACTGGCCAGTTATCCAGAGAATAGTATCTGACCTCATGACATACTAATATATGCAGATAGTGATTAAGGATATGGTTATATGGTAAAAATGATTATAAAACGCACGGTTACGATGAAGATGTGTAACAAGATATCTAAGGGTCAGGTAACCTGACACTTGAATGGCCAGTTATCCAGAGAATACCATAAGACATCATGATATACTAATATGTGGAGAAAGATGTGGGATTAGAAACCTGGGATCCCATGAGAGTATAGAATATCTAGAGAAGAGTTTATCTTAAGGATTTGGGATAGTGAGTGAACGGTAAGAGTTTCTACAAGAGTTTTGAATTTTCCTGTAGATGTGCATATACGGAAAAGAAGAGGAAGAGAATTCCAAAGTTGTGCATATCTAATTAAGAAGAAGTTTCGTCTAACTTTAGCGCGAGACAAAGGGATATTCAATAGCCTTGTTCGATTACGCAGATCATATTGAATATAATCGCGAAAGCGCATGCCAGACTGAAGCTTAACTCGCTGTTGAGTAATGATTCGGAAGAAAAGAAGCAGATTCAGACGAATTCTGCGTAGCCATAGTGGTTCGACACTCAGCAAATTACACCTTTCATGATAAGGCAAAGGGTTAGAATAACCCAAAGTTATTTTGGTGAAATTACGTTGAAGTCTCTCTAAGAGAAAAGAATCACGCCTCCCCATGTGGGAATATATGATATTACAATAATCAAGAATTGGCAGGACCTTCATTTTATATAGTGCAATTTTACTTTCACGTAAGAGGAATTTATGGTTAATTAAACCAAAGTTTTGTCGTGCTCTCGTGAGGAGATGTCTTGCTTGCTCATTAAAGTTCAGAGAAGAGGAATACCTAAATCCGAGATCCCTAACTTCTGCAGAAGGAGTTATGGTTGAGCCATTTAATGTAAGTGTGTCACAGGGGATTAAGCAGCGTAATCCCATATAGGAGCCGAAAATTCTAATCCCCATTTGCGAGCTGCAGCGGCGCATTCGTCCTCCGAGTTGAAGTCAGTCCTAACTAGTACTCACAAATCCTTAACACACTGTGTGGCGTTACCACTGAGAGAACTTCCCGATACCTGGACTGAAATCTTATTAACATGATTCCTGACATGATTTGGCTCTTATTAAGGTTCAGTTGGAGGTACAACTTGTGTGACCAGTTTATAAACCGCTTAAGGTCGTGAATCAGATTATCTTTATCCGTTGATGCGGTGAACTTCACATCATTTGTGGAAATCACGCATGGTCACTGCAATGCAGACGGCAATTCAACAGTGAGAACCAGGAATAGAAGAAGACCGAGTACCGATCTCTTGGGTGCCCCATTGATTACGTCGGTTTTTGCTCGACAGATCCTACCCGAACTCTGAATGTCCTACCCGTAAGGCATGCCTTTATTTAGGCAAGTAGATCACACCATATGACTTTTGCTGCTAGCTCAATCTCTAGAAGACAGTGATTCACGAAATCGAAAGCCTTGCTTAAATCTAGGTAGAGGGCTTCGAGAGGCTTCCCTTCATTCATTATTTTCTTGAAAGTATTCAGAAAACTAAGAAGGTTAGTCAGGCAGGATCTACCCCTAAGACGTCCATGTTGAGTTACACTCAGTAGAGAATGCCGTCAAAGAAGCTGACAGATTTTATTACGCAGTTGTTTTTTTTCAATACTTCCGAGACGATGATAGTCAGGTTGAATGTCTATAGTTATGAAGAGTTCACCTGCAACCACCTTTGTGTATTGTTACTATTAGGGCTTCTTTTCACTCACTGGGAACCACTTTCAGGTTCAAGCATGAATTTCAGAGTTCGCATGAAGGTTCTGTAAGCACTGGGGCGAGATTCTTTAGCATAATTGAGTCGATATCATTTGGTCCCTCTGCTTTGTTGACGCAAACATGGATAAGTGCGACATACACCTCAGCCTCACTGAAGGAAAACTCATCTAGTGCATGGGCATCTGGTTGTAGATTAAACGACATAGACGGAGCATTTAAAGAATGATGACGTCTCTAAGCGCCATTGAAGTACCTGAAGAAGGCCGTCGCCTCGGGCAGGTCGGTATTAGCAACTTATCCGTCCTCCAGTTCAAAATTTTCCATTCTTTTCCTGGTTTTGCCTTTTGATTGAGGTTAGGTATATATTCTTTTCGGATTGGATTAAGCGTCCTTAGATATAGATAACTCAAACTCCTGTTTCAGCAAACTCTGTATTGTAACACAAGCGTTCCCAGCTGTTTCTAGCGGACTCAAGAACCAGATGTAAGAGATAGCTTATATTGCCGCCATAAACTATCCCGTTTAAGGGTAGACCGATGAACTCCAGGTTTCCATCAAGGCTGCATTTGATGCATTTTCACAATGCTAGGTCTAGAGCAGATGGATTGCTTCCATTGTGAAACCTCGTAGGATCACTCACATGCTTATGCAACGCATGATCATGAAGCCATTCGAGAAACGTTTCGGATTGCTCGGTGACTGCACCTTTAGGGACTGCTCAAACTTTGACTGGGAGGTTCAAATCAACTAAGAGAAGTACGCTGAGAGGTAATTGAATCAACCTGTTTAGCGTATCAATCAGCTGTGTAATCTCCTGCTGGGCTGCACGGGGTGTGATGTAGACAAAGCAATTACGAGGGCTGACTTGTAGCAAGTCAGGTTACACGTAACAACTTGGACGTTTTTACTGGCTAGGGTTATACCCCTGATCGTACTGTGCAAACCATACTTTAGGAGAAGTGCAACGTCACCGCCTCTCCTATCGCCAGGTTTATCGCCTCTAATGACAAGATACTTTTTGCTGATTTTAATTGGCACATTATCAAGCGCTGACATTGTGGTGTAAATCAGACACACGAAGAGAGACGTGAGCCCACTTAATCCTTATGCTGCACACATTAGTGCACAACACTGGGCGCTGGTTAGGTGTGCTTGTGAAACTTGTCCTGCTTTGTTCTCGGACGAAGCACTCGAGGGCGCTGCACGTATTTTGGCGTGCTACTTAAGTTATGATTATTAGGTTTTACATCCTCTTGCGTGAATGTTACAGACCGTTGTCTGATGATTGAGGCCGCATCCGTCGATGAAGATCAACTATTGCAAAGAGCTGCTTCGCTCCCTTCTTCAATTACGCTAGGCCCGTCAACGTCATCTAATCTCCACAGCAAGACTCGTATCAATGTGCTGTTCGGTTTGATCGTCACTGATTCAATAGCGTTTCGATTCACGCCAGTCATACGCATAGCAGATGTCACTACAGTTAAGTTTTCCATATTTGAAGCTGAATAAATTTGTCTTATCCGAGAAAGTTGGTTGTCCGGCTTAACCTAAAGTTTGTCTAGGGTTGTCTTGACGATGTGTTCAGCCTCAAATAGTAACGCATCCCGATCCACCTGATATTTCAATTCTACCAGGATTGCTCCAGCGCGATTATCCATCTTCGATCTTCCTACACAGTGAACTCGCACCGTGAGATCAGAAGCCTTCAGACCTACCGTCCATATAAGATCGCTAACACATCTGCGGTCAAAATCTTTTCGACATTTGGATTGAATAATGAAAGGCTCCGATCGGTTTAAACTAGTACATTTCGGTTTCGAGTTTTTGAAGCAGAAGAAGTGCTGCGTAACGCCTTAAATTGCTTACTGAAAACGTTTAATTCCTGGATAATTTGATCCACTGCGGGTGAGCCAGAACATTTCCATATTACTTTCATTGGGTGGTGGCTTTACTGGTCTTAATACGCCATTTCGGAGTTCCAGCTACATTGACCAACTTAGGAGAGGAAGCATGCTTTGGAGGACGAGGTAACTGTCTAACTTCGTCTACGTTCTCGCTTGATGTAACCGTTTCAACGTTCATGTTTGCCCGTTTTTGAAGTTATGTGTACAGTGTCCGGGTTATGAGAGGTAGATTAGATTGCTCAGAAGAACGTTGAAACTTTGTGAGCTATCGCCTTGTCTGCCTATTTCTCAGAAATTTTATTCGCCTTCAGAACAGATGCATACCTTCGGATGGGTACGAAATCTGACAAGCTGGGCGACGCCCCACTATCCATTGTCTTTTGAAAAACGGCGTGATTGGCAGTCTTATGACAGCCGCAACCAGCATTGAAACCTGCGGTACTTTACATAAGTCCCGTAGTGAAATTTATGTATAGCTAGCAGCTAGGGTGAGCTTAAAACTTGAAAGATGTGCACTTAATTCACTTAGCCGCCAATTTTTTCACATTTACATTTGAGGCAAAAATTGTTCGTACTAATATCTGTCAGTAAGAAGTATAAGCAATATAAAATCACCAGAAAAATACAGGATGATTTTATCAGTAGCGTAATTAATCAGCAGAACATATCAATAATATAGTAAAATAGTTATTCTTTTTTACAGCAAATTGAAGGATAAGCACAAATTCGTAATGATATTTTTTCGGAGCGTGGAAAATACATTCAAGTTAAACGTACTGCGCCTGCAAAAGTGTACCGCCGATTATTTGAATCTCGTTCAGTAAACTCAACCAACAAAGTAGATTTTATTATTCAGGATTGAACTTTCAATTCTGCAGAATTACGAATTGCAGACCCTAATACATTCTGTGAAGAATTCCTTATATATTTCAATGCTAAGTATAATAATTCTATCTATAAAGATGTAACTTAAACAATTCAGACACCTATTATAATACAAAGTATATACATGAATCTGAATGATATTAATGACGTCTGAAAGCAAATTGAATTGAGCCTCAAGCCAGACATAACAGGCAAACCACCAGCTATTGAACTTATTTGAAACTAAAATAGAATCTGGAAACACTCTGTTGAAACACCAATACATAAATCTGGCTCGAAGCACACAGTATCAAATTTTCGCACAATTAACCACACACAAATTCCATCTGGATAACTTGAATAACTTGACCATATTACTACTTCCATTGAGGAGGGCTTGGTAGTCGTCGTTGTATTCCTAGACATAACTAAAGCGTTTAATACTGTACCCCATAAGTTTTTATTATCGAAACTTGAATCATATGGCATCGGTGATAATCTTCTATCCTGGCTAACTACTTTTCGTACCGACCGCACTTATTCTGTTGAAGTAAATAGTCACATATCCCGCAGCCTACCTATTCCCAGTGGGGTGATTCAAGGTAGAGTATAAGCCCCTTACTGTTTCTTATATATATGAATGATATACATAATGTCATTTCACATAGTAAACTGTTCTTATTCGCTGATGACATGAAAGTCGTTATCACTTCCCCAACTAATCAATCACCATTTATAGCTGGAGTAAACAATGATCTCGCTGCACTTGCAGATTGGGCGACAAATAGCTATCTTACTTTCTTAACAGTAAAATCAAATTTTGTCTATAAGATGCACGATACAAAATAATTCATTTCTTTCTAACAACAACGCAATTCAAATGATAGAAAACACGCGTGATTTAGGATTTCGATATTTTGCATCACTTACTTTATATAAACAGATACGCCATCTTATTACTGAAGCCAAGCAATGTATGAACCTCATTGTCAAATGGAAATAGATTCAAACGTATGTATTTTTCGAGGTCACAAGTTATAAAAAATGCATTTACCAAATCGAAATACAGTGAATATAACATAGCAGTAATATAACTTAAATGAAACTTATTGAGGCTTGAACCAGGATGCTGGAGCGTAAAGCACTTTTTTAGTAATCGTGTTGTCAATCACCGGAATAAGGGTTAATTATACGCAAAGTGCCATAACATATTTCCGAATATTGTCTAGTCATGAAAAACGAGAAAACAAAATGGAAACATATATTTTTATTGTTCACAAATTTTTTGCATTTTATGCAGAATCGATGAATTTTCGTCGCGCTGGTGAAGAGAAACAATACCTCAATTTGTAGATAACTGGAAACAACAGCGTGTGAAATATACAACCCGTATAATAAATATAGTTATGCCGGGTGTTCAGCAGCATACGGTGAAAAAATCTGTGGACGTAATTAGATTTTAGCCTGCTTCAGCTATGTGTAACTTTAACTTTAACCTGAACTAAATGTTCAAATGTTGACCTTGAATTAATTGTCAATTTTTTGAAAAGATCAAGCATGCGTTCTTACAATTTTTACGCCTTTGTTATCTCAGAATGTCTCATTGAACTATGTTTATCATCATTATAATACGATGCAAAATAACTGAAAAAATCGAATTTTTATTTATCTCTTTAGGATTAGTTAATTTTACAGTTTTACACCAACTTTGCGACCCCGTTCAATTTGGCATTGAAATCCAGTAGCTGCGCGTGCGTATACATCAAAGGTTAAGGGTGTAATTTCTGTGAAATTTTGACGAAAGCATTCGGGTATTAAATTATTGTGCAGTATTTATGTACTGCGCAGCTAACACTGCTAAATTGATTTACTACTGGAGCAAACAATTTATGCAATCTAGTTGGTTGTGGTTATGTGAAACATGACTGGTGAAATCCACAGCTGCATAATTATCGGGAAATCCTTTCCCTTAAAAGTTTCTTCCATGCAAAATTTACGATAATTTCAAACGTGTCAACATCGAAACACATGAAGCAATGTTGATTAGTTGGTGTTCAGTGACTCAATCCCCGATTTTATCCCAAACTGTTGAAAAACCATTGATTCATCTTATTAATACATATATAAACATTTTGTCTATGCTTTTACTCTGAGGTTATTATAAAGTTAATTCGGTTTGCGAGTAATCACATTGCAAATATTTATTATTTAATATCTACAGCCCTGGCAGTTTGTAGTGATTACCCCGATAGGTTGAAGAAATAATGTCAATCATACATACGTACATCATCCTCTATTTACGACATCAATTTATCGACGCCATTACTATAAATTCTTTGAATGGCATTCCTCACGATGTCGATTGCGAATCGTCTAGCAGGAAAACACCAAGATTCATCACGGTCAATGCTTATAAGGTTTGCGCTTGCGAAAATCACAATCTGTACTTTTTTATTCACGCTATTTTGTGAGAAACGATGACGAAAATAGTTGGTGTGTATCTTGATCTGAAACGATTAAATGCTTAACTGGGTTCTTTCAAGCATTACGTATTTGGCATCATGTTATAAATCTATCTCGATACAACTATAAATCACCATGGAAAATTTGATGAACCGATCTGTCATCAGCGTAACTCCGCAATTCTACGTGTGGCTAGCGATATTCAACGCAGTGATAATCTGCAGGTCACTCGATGCCAGACAATAACCGTAAATAGCACGCTAAAACGGGCTAGCACCTCGTGTTATTCTGCCCAAGGATCAAGCACAACTAAACACTTAAATTGAGGTGTCATATTCACAGTGCTATATGACATCTCATGCACCATTCGAAAAAAATGTTTAGAGCTATCCGTTCAAGCGCATGACTTACAACCTTGGTGGAAACGACGTTCTGTGTCCCATCATACAATCGCATAAGTTCTGATACTACTGTTACTACTACTTATTTGTGGATTCTGACTTCAAATAAAAAGTAACTAACACAATATACTTGGATTAATGCAAAAAATTCCACACGGTCGCCGTTGCTATTGTAGGTTTTAGCTTAGTCCCCACGGAGCTAATTTTCGAGTTGCAAAAGATGATTAGTCCTCCACATTGTATGAATGTATTTTGGTGAGTTAAATGGGCCAATATATGGAAGGACGATGTATCTAGTTGAAATGCACAAAATATCTAAGAAATTATGAAAAATGTGCAATTGTAGCATGTTTAATAAAAAACAAAAATGACAAAACCCCATACAAAAACAATCAGTTTTTACGCGCGTCTGATTTTCCTGCGTCATGTTGATGGCTCCATATCTGCGCTCCACGATGCCGATGATGCATATTAATGAACCTGTATGTATGTATGATGTATGAAGGCACAAGCCTGATCCAGGCAAAGTGCCGCACAGTCAGAGACTGCACGTGGGCTGAGATACTGTCAGGTTGCCCAGGCCTAGACAGATATGAGGGGGGAAATAGAAATAGAAATGGTAGTGAGACTCCAGCGTGTACTCGCATGCAGCTCACTACCGTTGGCCAATCAACTTAGCACGATGTTAGCCGCACAGCACAGAAATGCTGCACGATTGCACATCCTGTACGCAGGTCTCACCGAGACCGAACCTAACGTTGTAGAATATGACCCGAATTGAGTTCAAAAGGAAGTCACGTTTGTATAGAATAAGTAACGCTTTACTTATTTAGAACGAGAGTACATGTGCTGAAATCTAAATCCGAAAATTTTAGTTACTGAGTGTCAAAGGAGTACTGCACAATCAAATAATAATCATGACATTCACGCCGGCTTTGTTTTGAAACAGCTTGCACGATCAAAGTTGCTGTTTTTCTATTAGTCCCGGGTAAACAAGGGTAAGGGTTTCATGCTATGACGTCGTCAACATCTCAACTGATCACGAAGCATTGTTGCGGTCTTCCTGTGTTTCATCGTAGGTCCTTTGTTCGATGTTCTTATCAGTCAGAGGCTGATCACAAATGTCGATTGTGATTTCTCGAACTGTTGGAGCTAAACGGTGGAGTGATACAATTTTGGTTCTGCCATCTTAATGAACAATACGAGCGAAATTTGGTTACAACCCAGGAGTTTTACTTCTTCCACTAACGGTTTATACGTAGATAACCGATCGCATCGCTGCAGGAGGACTGAAGCGGGCATAGTTAGCTGAGAAGGCAGATAAGTCACAAAACAAGAACGTCTAGCATAATGAAACATGCGTTCATGAGGTGTGTGGTCGCTCCAAAGGTTGTCATAGCCGGGGGTGGCAGTGGGGATATACTCCCATATGGCACGCGTCCCAAATAGCCTCTGACAACCAAGTCCAGTTTCTGGCCTGCACGAGTGGCTCCCCGAGCCCGGCGGAACTGATACTACCAACAGGAGGAGGGGCGTGGGCGAGTGACTGGCGCCTGAAAACCAGTTTGCTTCGGGCAGATGGAGCTCGTCAGCCCGGGAGGGCATTTCAACTTGGGGAAGAAAAACTGATTTTTAACCTTCGCTGCGTTGCGGGATACCCGATTGCGGGAAAGGCTTCTGGGCAAACGTTGATGAAAAATCTGAAACAGAGTCTGGTAGACACACCACTTCTTTCTGGCAACTCCCTGCTGCCTTGCAGGTCGCACTTGTTTGTGCAAAGGCTAGAGAAGCTAACTCGAACAAACGCCGAGTGGTGCTGGGGACGCTGCTTTGTACCTAAATCTTCATTGAAGCCGACTCATACTCCGTGAGATAGTCGCACAAAAGTAAATAAGTAAGTGGTCACTCCATACTAAAGGCCAAGTTTATAACGCAGTGATGCGTGTTACACTACTTTATGACTGCAAAACCTAATCTGCTTGAGCGGAAGATGTCGTCAGCTTTCTGTTTTTGACACCTGTTGCCTGCGTAGGATTGCTCGCATTCGATGGCAGCATCGTGTTATAAATATAGATGTCTGCAAGCGGGTGTTAGGACCCAGCGGCTACGAACTGAGAAGAATGCTTATGCTTGCTCGTTTGCGATGGTTGGGACATGTTTTAAGAATGCATCCTCCCCGTTTGCCATACCGCGCTTTATTCGCAGAGCCTGGCAGAAGCTGGGAGAAACGATCGGGTGGCCAGTCCATGACGTGTCGCGTTGGGATGAAAAACTCACCGTAGTGCTAAGCTCAGTTGGACGTAATCGTTTGCCTGAGTGGGGTCCAAAAGCTCCACCTAATAGTTGGCTGGAAACCTTACGAGATATGGCTGCAAACCGAAGTCGGTAGCGCCAATGTATTTTATAGTGTCCGAATCTTTCATCCGGTTTATTATTATTATATTAAATGTGATGAACAAAAACAAAAAACAAAATCGCATGTAGTAAAACTACAAAAACAAGCTGCTTTTTGCGCATTCGCTTTTGCATATCCCGCTTGTCTATTCTCCCTTTTATACACGCTTCCTTATCTGCTTTTCCTGCTTCATATTGCTTAGCACTTTATCTGGCTCCAGACTTGTGCTTCATGGTGATGATTTGTGGTTCGTAGATGTGTACAGCAATGAACGGAGGCTGTGTAGAGCATCCGGTAAAACAGCCTTCCGACGAGTTGTCAGTATATTATGAATTTTCAAAGCAAGGCTGATTGTTTTCCAAAGTGTGCCAATGAGACCTTCGACCTGGCTGTTACTTTGTGGATTATAAGCTGCTGTGCGGATGATGGCGATTCCTTTTTCAGTCAGAAAGTTTTTTAGTTCCGAAGACAAGAATGATAAATCACAGTGGATGTGAACAAAGTGAAACGTGACAAAAGATAGACAATCACAGTAACTGATGACATATCCGCACATGGAAAAACAAAAGGGAATCGAGGGAATTCATCTAAGAATGTTAGCAAATAGCGATTTCGAGTAGTTGCAGTTAAAGGACCTTTGATATCTATACTTAAACGCTCAAAAGAATGTATTGCTTTAATAAGGGTATCGGAAGACTTGAAAAACCTTGGCTTTAGTTCGGCACACACTCTGCAATTAACAATGTTTCGTTTGCAATCATCCACAAAACAAGGTAGATTTTTACAAATGAAACATTCGGGTAACTCCTGGATGGCAGATTGAGTTGTGCAGCTCCGTCAGTCGATCAGGGTTCGAAATTTTGTACTGCCTATCGTTGCGAGCGCTGCCGGTGAGATTGCTCCTCCTGAATCGGAATGTTTAGTCATTCGAAAAGCTGTGTAACATGAACAAATCATATGATTGGGATGTGCATCCATGGTCGACATCGACCGAAAGCTCGATTTTCCAGCGCCGTATCTTATCGTTTTTAATTTTACTTTTTGGCCGACACCATATTTAAATGTAACTGATCGCTGTTATGTGGCCAGTTTAAATTGTCTACCAAGTAGATAGTGCCTATATTTCCTGAATAATGGCGCATGCCTCTTTCTCTACAGCCGAGGGATTTTTTCGCTAGGATTGAGTGTCATTTGGATAAAAGAAAAGAGGTTTGTGGTTCTGGCCAAGAAAAGCGGCATCTGTTTCGACGACTAATATTTCGTTATAGGCTAATGTAATTAGCATGGCACATTCAAGTTCGCTTTTCAGATTTTCAAAGGTTGCCTGGACGTCGTCAGTTAGAGGGAATATTGCGTTTTTGACCCGTTTATTTATTTTGTTAGCAAATGTAGGTATCCAATGACAGTAGTAATCAAACATTCCAATCACGAGTTGCAATTATTTAGCGTTACGTGGGGGTGGTAGCTTAGGAATAGGTTCCATACGTTCTGGGTCGGGTCCAGACAATAACGAATACTTCGCTTTGGGATTTGAAGCGAAACGAAGTTGCGAAGGGCAGTTAGGGCACTTCGAAAATTCGCTTCGCACTCCGCTTCGCTCCAAAAAAGTGACATTCGTTATTGTCTGGTCGGGTCTAATCACCCTTGGAAACCTTGTAACCAAAGAAACAGAATTCCTTGGCGGCTGGGACAGTCTTACTATCATTAAGTGTTATTCCATGCTTCCTTATAGCTTTCATGAACGAATCGAGATGAGCATTATGCTCCTCCTGAGTGTTACCACAAACCGTGACGTTGTCTATGTAGGCATACGTGTTTTTCAAATTTTCAGACTGTATGTTGCCGTTTATAGCGCGTTAAAAACATGCTACACCATTTGTAACACCGAACGGTATGTGGTCGGTTGCAGCTATCGGAATTTGATGTTAAGTGGATATAAGCAATATGCCGCAGGAAAAGCAGGTAAACAAAAACGCGTAAAAACGGCGGACAAGCAGAATATTTGAATTGCGCAAAACAGTTTGTTTTTCTACTTTTACTGCTTGTGATTTTCTGGTTTCTGGGTTTTTCTTCTGTTCTGTTTAATATAGGAATATCTGATTAAAAAAATTATGGTACATAATAAAATACACAGGCGCCACTGACCTCGGTCTGCGGCTATCTTCCCTTCTCCCTTTCCCACATCTGTTTAGGCCTGGGCAATTTGAGAGTATGTTAATCCACGTGCAGTGTTCGACTGTGCGGCAATTTGCTTGAGTCAGGCTTGTGATTTCATACATGCACACATTTCGATTATCGATAGAGATATGTATGGTATGTGATATCACATTCCCATGCGCAATCTAATAACGCAATATCTTATTGACTGAGATTCTCTCAGGTTGGTCAGGCTGCTTATTAAAGGGTAATCAACTATTCGCGATTTTAGCCGTCCGTAATATGGGTATAAGACATCAAAACTCTTTTTACAACGTGTTTTCCGAAAATTCCCCAGTATTTCGTTTGATCTTATACTTTGGCCTCGAAAACTATTTGTGATTTTCCTTTCTAGCTCTAATCCTAATGCGCTGGGTTTGATTATCAACGCAGTCGTAATTTGTAATTACTTTGAATGCGGATCATACGACTGAATGGCGATCTTTTGCAAAAAGCCGTCAATGAGATCATCCGAGCGACAGAACTTCAAGGGATTCCCGTGAGCATCGAATTTGTACCTAATATTCCTCTCCCTCAGTGGTCCCGCTATACAGAATTCAACAGAATCTTGAAGGGCTTTCGAACTAACGAATTAACTGTCCTCTCTGGTCAAACTGGCGTTGGAAAAACAACGTTTTTGTGCGAATATTCACTTGATCTTGCTGAACAAGGTGTGAACACACTCTGGGGCAGTTTTGAAATGCCTCTGAGGAAGATTTGTAGAACGCTCATTCGACAGTTTGCAGGGTAAGTCTAATGTTCTTACTTCTATCTATTATTTAATACTTTTTGTTGTACATTACGCCCTATTTCCTTTCTCATATCTGTCTTGGCCTGGGCAACCTGACATTATCTCAGCCCACGTGCACGGATGTGCAATCGTGCAGTAATTTGTGCTGTGCGGCTAACATCGTGCTAAATTGATTGGCCACCGGCATTGAGTTCCATGCTGAAATACGCTGGAGTCTCACTACCATTTCTATTTTTTTCTATTTCTTTTGTCATATCTGTCTAGGCCTGGGCAACCTGACAGTATCTCAGCCCACGTGCAGTCTATGACTGTGCGGCACTTTTCCTGGATCAGGCTTGTGCTTTCACATCACGTGACTGTGCGACACTGCCTGGATCAGACTTGTGCTTTCAGACCATACATTACGCCAAATTGTGTGCATTTTTAGGTCTGGTTCGAATTATTTTTATCGCGTCGTTAAAGAAACATGACACACAACTGTAGATTTATATGCCTCGATATGTTTTCACACTTGCTACTTGTCGCTCCCCGTGCTGTCAGTATCATACAATTACAACTTCGTTTGAACCGAAAATCCGTATTTGAATGCATTTCCATTCAGGGAATTTCACGATGGGTTGCGTAATGTTTGCACTTATCTAATAAGGACAACTCAATCAGATCCGCATCCGTTGAGACAGAAACAATGGTAAACAAGTTGCGCTTGTATGCACTGATGCGTAAAGATGGTACGACCAACATGTACAATCACGTGCCCAAATGTATGTAGAATGAGATTAAAACCACCACCATGTACGAAAATCCGTATTTGCGTAAATTTCTATCACACACACAAGCCACGACCGTTTTCATGCCGTTGGCGCTCATCTGGTAGGGACAGTACGATTAGGGTGTACACGTACAGTTTACCCTTATTCCACTGTTTCAGTATCTTAGCCCACGTGCAATCTATGACTGTGCGGCACTTTGCCAGGATCAGGCTTGTGCTTTAATACATCCATATATCAGACTGCCAGTTCGTTTTTGTCTCCCCATTTTGGTCACGAGACCAGTGTGATGCCGAGGTCAAGTGGATTAAGGTCATACGCGTTCTCGGTCCAAACGTTGATTGCGTCATCGACAATCACCTCAAGGACTCTCGTTCACCTCTCAATGTCGGGTGAAGACGTTCACTGCGCTATTGATTCACACCTCCAGTTCAAACTCCGAGCGCAAATGACAAAGAATCGGACAAATTAAAATTAAAATGCATGCAAATGAGCATTTTATTAAGATTGCTTATCGGTTGTCATTCACTTGTCAACAATGGAGATCACCTCGCGTCTTGATTGATTTGTCGGGTGTTTTATTGCCAATCGGTTCCGTTCAAATCCTTTGGCACGTTCGGTCAATAGATACGTGGTTCACTTTCGCGTCTCCACAGCCGCCCTTAACTTTCACTCCGCTAATAACGTAGTTATTAGATGTCCCAGACTCAGAAACGGCATTCAAAACTGCTTTCTATTGTTTTGGATAAAATTGCAACCTGTGCAGAATAGAACTGTCTTTTAATCCAGAAAATGCAATGCACTAATCTGAGTGGTGAACTTCGTGAAGCAATTTATAGTAGTCTTACTTTATCCAGACTTCAGCTCATAGAGATTACTAGAGAAAAATATGTCAAGTATCTAGGCGTCACCATTTCCGACACCATTACAAAAATACATAATCTCAATAATCTACTTATTAAAGTTCGTAGACATTTTTCTGCGCTTTTCATCTTCGATCTCTTGTTATTTTTTACTGTTCACCTTCACTTATTTCTATAAAATTTGCGATGATTGAATGTTGTGTCAGAATTTCTCCATGCGCAGGCTCCCTGTCTGATGAAAACTGTCTAGAAACAGCCCATCATACGATCGACTTATCAATATTAGCTTCCCGTATACTTTTATCGTAGCCAAGCTCGAATAAGCCAGTAACTTCTGCGATGACTGCTGCCATTGACGAGAAACGGTCAGCATTTTTGAATTCTCAACGAATACCAACAGCTGAAAAGTTACACCTTCCTAGAAGAGCTAGAAACAAGGTCCAGCAGACTGCTAGGCGTTGTGCAAACGACTATTAGACTAAGATTAGCATCGGTATCTAAAAATCTACAGATACTGGTAATTTTCACTGTAGTATGATAGGAAAAACGAAGCCATTTGTCCAAACAAACTTCAAATAACTCAATATATGGTAACCCGATTGCTGACAAATATCAGCAGATTGAAAGATAAGTCGAACACTTGTGATGTACATTCTTGGCCCACATCAATCGATGAAGACTAACAAAAATACTTGGTGCCCCCTCTTCTGTCAAGCATATCACATTATCTTCCAGGAACTCATGATATCAAAGGTCCTTTGTTCCATTCGCTTCAAGATATGTTTACAAAAAGACCTTTTTATCGAACAATTATGGTTAAATTTATCTCGTTTGTACATTTTTCAAACTTTTTTTCTGCGTAATATCTACAATTTTTGCGTTGTTTTTTCAAAATCAGTCTTGTACTTAAATTTAGCGTGAAACTGTTCGACGTTTTCTCGAATATCATTCCTAATCATGATTGTCTTGATTGATATCATTACGAGTCACTGCAGTCCATCTTCCCCAAGATCCAACATTACGTTCGTTGAGTTACACGTACGGTGTTTGCCGTGATCAGCGACTATCTTTCCCCAAAACATCCTTTGGGTTGTGGGGCGTTGTTCGCTTGTCCTTTGGAGTGGAGAAAGAAGATTTTCCTAAAATAGGGTTGAGCAGCATTACGCTAAGTCAGTTGAAACGAAATCGCGTTTTCTAAATTAACCTCGATTCTGTATTTGAACATCGTGCTTATTTGTAAGAACCCTATATAACGGTGGCATACAAGTTTAACTTTGTTTACCGCTTTTCCAATGTTTCAAGGCTCACTGAACCTGATCTTACTGTTTCCACCTGATGACGGCAAACAGTCAGAATCCGGTAGTGGTGTGTAAGGGATGGGGATATGAGCACCACAATACATTAACCTCGATTACGTTATTGACACAGGGTTTGAAGATATCAAATACAGCATTGACCGCGTCCCCCTGCATGTCACATCCACCTGTCAAGTGTGTCCCGATTTATCTCTTTATATTTCCATTTCTATGTCGCCGTTCATATCTGTCTTGGCCTGGGCAACTTGACAGTATCTTAGCCCATGTGCAGTCTCTGACTGTGCGGCACTTTGCCTGGATCAGGCTTATGCTTTCATGCCATACCATATCTGTGAGATCAATCTATCCTACGCTTATCTCGTTCACCTCTAATCCTACAACACAAGACAAAGGAAATTGTTCAAACACGTTTTTATACAAACGGCAACACTGTCCTCAACATGTCTGTCCGAATTTCGAAGTTTCGACAGAAGCTTCGCTGGTGATGTCATCTAGTTTGCTGACAAGACTTCGGCAATCAACCACCCCAGCTCGGACAACAACTATGAACAACAATCCTGTACCTGATCAACAAGTACTCAATACTATTTCAAATAAAGCACTTGCACATCTTTTATAGGCACACCTCGTTGCCACAAGATTATCCTCCTCACTTGGGTTTGATATTTCAGCTGATTTCGTGCCCTCCGAACCACTTCAAGCACTCAGCACAATGCACCCGTTTGCCCAACCTTGAGGTACAGCCTTTTGCTTATTGGCGAATGGCGTTATCCATCTGCTCATGATTATGAGGATGTTGTTGCTCGAACAGCCTCTCGTCCAACTCTCTCGAATTTGCGCAGGTTCGCGATTGTGGTCATAAGTCGTGTCGGAGCCTCATGCTCGTGTATCGTGCCGGAGTGTATTGCTCTGCACAGCATTCGAAGGCTCTTGATTGGCACTGACGGGAAATATGAATGCCAGACTGGGTCGCATAGATACATCTGAATCACAATTAGGTGGCATGTTTGGTCTTGAAAGCCAACGCACAGATAATGGTGAACTGTTTATACTATTCTGTGCACAATCTCGCTTGTTCGTTAGCAGCACTTCCTTTCGACATAAAAGATGTCAATGTGCCACATGGCGCTCACCGGATGGAAGCTAACCTTCGGCCCAAATCAACCATATCGCCAAAAGCGCTCGCTGGAGAGGTTGCATTGAGGACTGCCGCTCCTTTTGGAATACCTGCATAGATTCAGATCATGCTCTTGTGCGATGTAGGTTCTCGTTAAAGTTCTCCGGTACGAAGCCTTCGAATGGGAAACGCATTGCGGTCGAAACATTCTCTCAGCCTGTAGTTCAAAACATTTAAGGACCGCCTTGAGTAACTCCCAGTTGCTCTGTGTGCAACTGCCGATAGAAGGTGGAACAAAATAGACGGGATTTTGCGAGCCGCCGCAATAACAGTCTGTGACACTACACAATCAACCCCAAAGTCCCACTGGATTTCACAGCGCTCTATAGAAATTCTTCGAGGCGTATGCACCTCTTCCCAGTTTGTTTGTGCTTACTCTTCTATAGAATCCGTAGCTATTTAAGTCCCACCCTTCCCCATCTTTTAGGATTTTACTTTTTCATGGTTGTGTGGCAGTTAAGCATTCGGTACGTGCTATCGGTGTAATGCTGTCTTTGATGATGATGTTGATTGGCACTGGTCGCTAATGCTGATGAGCGTCACAACAGCAATGTCTTGCTCATACAAGCAAATCGTTCACTGTTCCTGTGTGCCCTTTCCTTTTCTCCGACTTTGCTAGTTTGTCAAACCTCTTATCGATTTGTAATTTATATTCGTATGTAAGTCGACGCTGTGATGCTGTTTGATCGCTAAACGTGATGATGATCTATTTTCACTTCAGCGAAATGTTGGATCCATCCGCACCAGATCGTGTTATACAGTGGGCAGAAATGTTCAGTGATACCGTACCCATGGCATTCATGAATTGCCATGGTCCACAATCAGAGGGAGAAGTATTCAGAGTAAGATATTTATGTTTGTCTTTTTTTTAAAAGAACTACTTTTATGTTAAAAGTAGTATATTCCCATGATTTTATTTTGCCTAGCTGCTCTGCTTTGAATACGAATTCTCGTTCTTTGAGAAACATGCTTGTCCCTAAATAGTGGTGCGTCATTCGTTAAGGAAAATGTGGTAACTGCTCTCACCTGGTCGCGTTGTCAACGAACCGCTCAAACGAGTTGCGGGATGTGTTCAGCTTTTGTGTGATTGAGTCTCCATTTATTTGGTTTTTGTATTGAGACTTATCTTAACGTATTGTGATAGTTTATGTATCTTTAACATCCGTTTCTTTAGCTAGGGATATAGGTTTAGCCTTATCTGAGGACTCGAGGCTCATCTTTTAAAAATACTGGATCGCCCACTTCGGAAACCAACTGAGCCATTTATAGCAGGAAAGTCGATGTATATGAACGTAGTCTCAAACGACTGTTTTGTAGACAAGGCTCATTAGCCGAAGGGTTTCATCAAGGAGCCCAATTGTTCTGTTGAGGCATGGGTGAACTAGCAGTATTTCATCCAACACGCTACCTTAACTACAACAATAAACCTGTTGCATTCATAAAACGGGTTTCGGAAGCCTGGTTGCTGTTCGATTGAGCGATCATACAATGCAGCTTGTACTGTGCGGAACTGATTTGCCACGGGCAGTGAGCTGCGTGCGGAACCAAGCTGGCGTCCTCTTTTCTCAACGTTTTGTAACCTTTATTCTCCACACGGGTCTCCTAGATCCTCGATGTCTTCTACAGCCGCGTGCAGTACTTTGTGCTGTGTGGCTAACACCGTGCTAAATTGATTGGCCAGAGGTAGTGAGCTGCATGCTGAAACAGGCTGGAGTCTCACTACCGTTTCCTGTTCTCTTTTCTTCCTCATATCTGTCTAGGCCTGGGCAACCTGACAGTATCTTAGCCCACGTGCAGTCTCTGACTGTGCGGCACTTTGCCTGGATCAGGCTTGTGCTTTCATACATATACTGGATCAGGATTGTGCTTTCCTACCATACCATCATACAGCCGTGTACGTCTGTGTACGAATGTTAAGACCCTATATTAATCTGGCCGGCAAACTGCTTCAGATTTCGGTTTAATTTCGTTGGAAATTTGGTTAGATCGTGCCGCGGTTTGGGAAAAATCCACTTCTAATAACCGACCGCTTTATGTGCTGCTCAGGTGATTCTTTTTCTGGTTTTTTTGGCATAGTTCTGAGCTCTTACGTAAAGCTCACTGGCAACTGATGTTAGCACTCCACGTAAACGCTGCTGGTTTGTAATAGACGCACATGCCCCGACCGAGGATAGTTCGTATATCTTCCTTGGATTTGTAATAGCAGTCATTTTGCGCTCATGATCGGTCTCCTCGCTGAATCTTTGGTCTTATGGACTCCGTGCACAAAAGCTGTTGGCATTGACTTACGAGCTGAGGAAAAATTTCCATCGACCGCTCACTTCAGAGGCACTGTGTGAAGCATCTTTTTCAAACTGAAGAAGAGCAGATGCTGTTCTGGCGCCACCGAATAATGGTGTTTTTGTTTTTATGTAGAAACGCGAGTGAGCATCCATCTGGCAGCTTCTTTATGCGCTTCTATGCAGAATAACGTCACTGTGACGATGGCTTCTTTATGGTTGAACATGAGTAACTAAAGTCTATGATCATCAACTTGATTGTAGTTACAACGGTCCATCCTCCTATTCATTTCGCAATTTTCCCCTGATACTTATTCAGAGATATGGGAAAGAATTGTGTTCATTGTACGGCTTGTGATTATCTGCCTCAAGTATTGGATCAGTCTTGTGTTGTTCGCCTCTTTCGGTCGATGTCGACCATGGATGTACATCATAATCGCATGATTTTTCCATGCTCTAAAGCTTTTCGAATGACTAAACCGTCTGATTTCGGAGGAACAATCTCTCCCTCAGCGCTTGCAACGATAGACAGAACTCGGTCGTTGGGCATCAGTTGCACACTGGCGGCGTGATCTGCGTTCATCAGCCAAGAGCTGTATCTGTTTCCCTACAGCTTGCAGCGGTCAAGAGCAAGTTCTTCCCAACTCGCGTGGTCAATGCCAAGAGCTTTCATATCTCTTTTGCAAACATCTTTGCACCGCAAGTGCGGTCGGCCCAATGGTCGACTTCCTAATTGCAACTCACCATAGAGTAGATCTTTCGGAATACATTTTCCATTATATATAATATACCTATATAATCTTAATAACTCCGCCAAGGACGGTCCCAAGCCCGTCTGAGAAAGGAGGAGGGTTGGGCTTAGGGCTAGCAACCCTATCCCGTAAAACCTACATTGCTACGGAAACGATGACAACAGATCCGTGGTTCGGTCATGTCTGCAGGATGGATCCCAGTTCGCATACGAAGGTAGCCATGCACTGGCATCCGCAAGGTAAACGAAAAAGGGGACGGCCCAAGGAAACTTGGCGCAGAACGTTGGAACGCGAACTACATGCACAAGGATTCACGGTGCAGACGGCAACGGAAGCAGCGACAGACCGGAACCACTGGCGTGAAGTTGTCTTCGCCTCATGTGCCACCCGGCACGGAGAGGACTGAATGAATGATATATATATATATATATATATATATATACTATATATAGCACACAGTCAGAGACTGCACGTGAGCTAAGATACTGTCAGGTTGCCCAGACCTAGACAGATATGAGGGGTGAATAGACACCGAGACTAGACGCAGAGTGGTATTGGGGACGCGGCTTTGTACCCAAATTCCCAAGACTCTTCATTGAAGCCGACTCATCTTCCAGGAGGAGATAGTCGCGCAATATCAAAATCAAGGTTCCAAACGTTGTCATAGCCGGGGGTGGCACTGGGGATAAACTCCCACTGTTTATAAAATGCTCCATATGGCGCGAGTCTCAAATAGACCCTGTCAACCAAGTCCAGCTTCTGGCCTGCACGAGTGTCTCCCCGAACCAGATAGAACTGCGTCTACCAACAGGAGAAGAGGTGAGGGCGAGTGACTGGCGCCTGAAAACCAGTTTGCTTCGGGCAGATGTAGCTCGTTAGCCTGGGAGGGCATTTCATCGAAGGGAAGGAAAACCCTGATTTTCAACCTCCACTGCCTTGCGGGATACCCGGTCGCGGCAAAGGCTTCGGGAGTAAATCCTGAGGAATAATCTGGAACAGTCCTTTAGACGGTTAGTTGGTGCACACCACCTCTTTCTGGCAACTCCCTGCTGCCTTGCAGGTCGCACTTGGTTATGCAAAGGCTAGAGAAGCTTACTCGAACAAACGCCGAGTGGTGCTGGGGACGCCGTTTTGTATCTAAATTCCCAAGACTCTTCGTTTAAACCGACTCATCCTCCAGGAGGAGATAGTCGCACAAAATCAAAATCAACGATTTTGTGCTTTGTCGATTTATGTACTATCTCTCCTTCGTGAGCTTTGGATTGCTTATGGGGTATCATAGTTTCGAATAGCGTTTCCCCAGAAGTCGCTGGCTTAATTAAAGGTTATTATGATTCTACGGAGGATGGGGTCCGCCTATATGATGTGCACACACGCCGATACAAGTTACACACGGGATCAGACAACGTTTTCGGCTATTGTCAACATTTTTCAACTGTGCTGTTAACGGGATCATGGGCCAAGCTCTAACGGACATCCACGTCTCAAAAGACGTACTCACTGCTCACGAAGCTCGTCCTCGATTCTAAACCCACCCGTAATTACCGGAAGCTTCAAGGCAGTCAAGTTAATACCTAGTTGTCGATGCTGAAGGAGCAAGCGGATTCGCAGATACTGTACCCCGTCTGTGTTATTCGAAGGTAGGAACGTAACCGGATGACCGTCATCAATTATCTCGCCTTCGACTGACGCGCGTGGGAAGACGTCATAAAACCATGGAACAAGTCGCACAGAGGTAACTTTAAGCATGAGCTGTCTGTAAACCACTTAATCCTAATACATAGTCCTCCAAAGAACACTAGATAATTATTAACACGCTTTGAATGGTGTCCTGTTCATCATCCTCTATCGACAGACGATGGAAGAAGGCGTTTCCCAGTTCGGAGTGGAGCACATCATCATTGACAATCTACAATTTTTGCTTGGCACCGGCGGGAATAATTTCGACGAGCGATTTCAACGCCAGGATCGGTTTGTCCAAAAGCTTCGAACATTCACTAACCAGCATCGTGTCCACGTGACAGTCGTTGCACACCCGCGAAAAGAAGATGTTGATAGACGCTTGACAATCGGTAGCCTTTATGGTGGTGGCAAAATCGCGCAGGAGGCGGACAATATACTACTGATGCAAACAGAAACGGACACGGCCTATCCGAAGAAATATGTTCAAGTGAGTTTCTGTTGAGTTTCTCACCTTGTCGCGGTTAATATTTGTTTAGCAATCAACAAAGTGACTCCATGCTCTACTCGTTCACGAAACTTGTTTGAATGCATGTTCCATTCGAGGTGTAGACACCTCTACCCAGTTTGTTTGTGCTTACTCTTCTATAGATTCCGTAGCTATTTAAGTCCCACCCTTCCCATCGTTTAGGCTTTTACTTTTTCATGGTTGTGTTGCAGTTAAGCATTCGGTACGCGCTATCGGTGTAATGCTGTCTGTGATGATGATGATGATGCTCCGTATATCGTATTGTTTCCACCCGATAAATGTCTGTATCAGTTTACAAGTCAGGATAACTCTCGCAAAATCAGATTGCATGTGGTCTGAGATACTGTCAGGTTGTTCAGATCTAAGACATGGAAATGGCAGTGAGTTTCAAGCGGTGTTTTCAGCGCAAACACCGCTGATCGAGCAACTTCGGACTATTTCGTTATTCGAAACGCTGGAATCGTTATGTACATCCATGTTTGACATCTATCGAGGGGCATCAACAACCTGCGAAGTACAAACTATAACGGTTAGGATCCTGATCCTACTGCCCCTACCTGATGTGTGCAAACAACACGAAACCGGTCGTGGGGTGTGTGTGTGACGGAGATGCATGCAAATGAGCTTTTTTGTTAGGAATTAAATTCAGGAAATCAACCTTTGAGCAAGCAGCTCCTGTCACGAAATTGTGTTCGTAAATGTGGTATGAGAGCTTTTTCACTCAACTAACCTGCACGGATGTGCAATCGTGCATCATTCATATGCTGTGCAGCTAACATCGTGCTAAATTGATTGGCCAACGGTATTGAGCTGCATGCTGAAACACGCTGCAGTCTCACTACCATTTCTATCCCCCCTCATATCTGTCTCTGACTGTGCGGCACTTTGCCTGGATCAGGCTTGTGCTTTCATACATACATACATACAACTAACCATCTAATTACGGGAGCTTGCTCATATTTTTAGATTTGTTTCAATAGGGTAGAAAGCCTGCTTCGTCACTAGATCCCGTGATTAGGCATGCTGGCCTCTGCACATGCAATCTTACAACGGCTTCAAATTCAAACGTAATATTTTATTCTTGCTATATTATTTACATTTCTACGACTATCTTCACAAGTAAATTGGCGGAAGATATAATATCTTATAGCGAGTTTCTTGGCAAAGTGATGCAAGTTTCGTTCCCAGGATTACTTAGCGTTTGTTCACGTACACATGTCCAATTATCAGCCGGGATTCGCGAACTATCTATCCACTAGATTTCGCTCCGTATTTCTTTAGGTTTTCTCCCAAAGTCTTTTTCGGGATCGGGTATTCCACAACGCGGTGGGGGATTGATTAAGGGTTTTCCTTCCCCTATGCGGACTGCCACCACCTGCTGACAAGCTTAATCTACTCGAATTTGGTTTTACAGTGCTATTTACCTGTCTGTCCGATGAGCTTATTAAACTAATTCATGCAAACTTGGAGCTAGATTGACAAGGCTTGTGGTGATCCAGGCCTGTGATGTAGATGTTGTTCTTCTTGATTGATGCTGACTATGGATGTACATCACAAGTTCATGCTCCGCAGCGTTTCATAAGCCTGAACAGATTCGTATGGAACGAACTCCTACGCAGTGCTTAGAGGGATAGGCGAAATTTTGATGCTGCCGCTGTAATCTAAGTTCAGCAGCCCAGAGCTGTATCTGCTCTTCTCCAGCTTGGACTTACTTTACTTTTACTTTTGTGCGACTATCTCCTGCTGGAGGATGAGTCGGCTTCAATGAAGGTTCTTGGGGATTTAGGTACAAAGCGGCGTCCCCAGCACCACTCGGCGTTCGTTCGAGTCAGCTTCTCTAGCCTTTGCACAACCAAGTGCGACCTGCAAGGCAGCATGGGGTTGCCAGAAAGAGGTGGTTTACCAGACTCTGTTCCAGGTTTTCCTCAGGGTTTTCTCCCGAAGCCTTTCCCGCGATCGGGTATCCCGCAAGGCAGCGGAGGTTTAAATTCAGGGTTTCCATTCCCTTAGATGAAATGCCCTCCCAGGCTAACGAGCTTCATCTGCCCGCAGCAAACTGGTTTTCAGGCGCCAGTTACTCGCCTTCTCCAGCTTGGAGATGAAGCTTTAGACAGTACATTCAAAGCGAGCAGTCGAGAGCAAGTTCTTCCCAACTCGTAGGATCAATGTCGACACCTTTAATACCTCTTTCACAAACGTCTTTGTACTGCAAGTGCAGCCTGCTCGAAGATCGACTTCCAGATTGTAACTTACCGTAGAGTGGATATTTTGAAGTACGTCAATTTTCAATGATGTACGCATGGCCCATCCGGCGTAAGCCACACTGTTGTAGTAGGGTGTAGATGATGTGGATTGGGTGTTACATGCGTTCCTCATTAAAACGTCGTCCTGTTGCATTTTCGTGAGTTCTTTACGGCAGCTGGTCCTTATGACTCCTTGCTCGGATATAAGTGTTTGTCGATTGGTATACCAGTAGCAGCATTCTTAATTTGGTGCATCTTTGCCTCGAGGTCGACCGCAATGTTGTCGGGATCACCTGCGAGTTTATCAACTATCAAAAGTAGCCGCCTAAAGTTTCGCTTAGTCAACTCTTATTCTCTCGCTGCATATTGGCAATGATTCGTAACAAGACAGTTCTTTCCGGTTGTTTAAGCCGTTTTGCCACCTGTCACTCATTTTTAATCAGTAAATAGCAACATTATTGTCTTCTGTAACTTCAATCCAAATCACCCGACTCTACAATCACAGCAGTATTGTTGTGCGATCTCAACTCACGCCCATGGTGTTACGTTCATTGCACACCGCACCACAACAGATCAATTCACGTTTGGTCACATTCACGTGATCAGCAGCAGATCGATAACGGCTCTCTTCGGCCGCATACCGTGGCAGCTATAACGTAGGTCATTTTACAATCACTGCTGTGTGTTGAACTCAACAGCTCATTTTTTGGTTTGTATTTTTAAAAACCATCATCATCAGAGCCAGTATTGCACCGGTAGCATGTACCGAGTGCGTAACTGCCACACAACCATGAAAAAGTAGAATCCTGAAAGACGAGGAAGGGTGGGACTTAAATATCTACGGATTCTATAGAAGAGTAAGCACAAACAAATTGGAATAAGGTGCCTATACCTCGAATGGAACATGCATTCAAGCAAGTTTCGTGAACGAGTAGAGCGACATCAGCATGGAAGCTTCCGTGCGGCTTTCACTGCCATGCATGATAACAAGCATTTCTCGTCACTCAACTTGACAGCATACAAGGTTAAGCAAACACTGCAAGACGACGCTTAATGCAAGAACGACGCTGAACACGGTTTCGGGACATATCCCGATGCTAACCAACCATTGCGATCTTTGATACCAGCGGAAAGTACAAGACTTAACTGCGTAAAGCCAGAACAGGGTAAAATCTGAAAAATATAAAAAACTGGGGGTATAAGTAGCTACGGATTATATATAAGAATAAAGAAGAGCACAAAATAAGCGGGATGAGGGGTCTACACCTCAAATAGAACAAGCATTCAATCAGGTTTCGTAAATGAGTAAAGCTCTGTCAGCACGACAGCTTCCTTGCGGATTTCCCTGCCATACACCATAACAAGCTTTCCTTGTCATGCTCCTTGACAATGCACAACATTAAACAAACACTCTGAGGAGATGCTTACTGCAGGACCGCCAATGAACAAGGTTTTGGGACATCTCCTGAAGCGTAACTGACCATTGTGATATCGGATCACGAGACCAAGCTTAGGAAACGTTAGAGTTTCGTTAGATTTGGCTTACTCTGCAACCGGTTTCCGAATGTTTGCCACTGTGTTAGTTACAAAGTCACAGCGTAAATCAAATACGGGGGTCACAGGGTGATTTCATGTAAATCACTGACGTAGCTTCTTGCGGAGTCTCTATGCCAGCGGCCAAACTTTACTGAAAACCGGCTATAACCGCACCAGTGTAACTTTTCTATTGCTTTATTGAGCGGACCTGTGTCTAGGTTTCAATCCTCACCAGCGTCACCATCATCTTGTACAGTATTATATCGGTAGCAGGTGCCGAGTGATTGACTGCCATACAACCATGGCATATTAAAATGGGGAAGGGTGGGACCAAAAAACTACTTAACCTGGAGACGTTTAGGCACTAACACACTGGAATGAAGAGGATACACCTCGAGTGGAACATTCGTGAGTAGAGCGACATCAGTACGACAGCTTTCTTGCGGCTTGCACTGTCACCATACTAAAGCGTTGTGTGATGGGTCATCACGAGACTTGTTCACTCCGTTTTGTCCTCTGTCGCAACACCGGTGATTGTCTTCAGAGTAGCTTACTTACTTTTGTGCGACTATCTCCTCCTAGAGGATAAGTCGGCTTCGTTGATGTCATGGATTGCAGCCACCCACGCTCGGTGGTTCGAAGCGAGATCCGCGCAGATTTTAAGCTAGGTCCGGTTTCACGTGCGCCATCCGTAAACCGATTGTTGACCAAGCAGCTCCACATCCGATCTCACGGTGGCGAGTTAAGTCTTCACTTGTCCTCCGTGACGACAACGCCATTCTGCGCAGGGTGTCGGCGATAGTGTCACCCTGGTTAGGGATATCAAAACAACGTTGGCGAACCTCGTCATTCGTTACTCGTTCATCCCATCGAACATTGAGGATGCGTTGGAGACACCAGTGGTCGAAAACCTCTAGTTTCCGCATAGTAGCTGTTTTAAGCCTGACCGTTCCACGGCATTTTGAAGGCCATGTAAGGTATTGAAATCCGCAGCTCTCGCTTTTTTAGTTCAAAATACACTACACTGTTCTGTTCACCCCGAGGCGAATTGCTGCGTTGATCGCCATGTTCTTACATACATACATACATTGCGTTGCGCTTTTCCGGCGCAATGATCAATTTCTCACTCAGATTGTATGAACAATGTTCGTTGGCCCTGGAGATAATTTATGTATGCTAATTTTGCCGACTTTGTCCAGATTTCGGATATTTCGTTTTCTAACTAACTAAGGGTGATTGTTCTCGATGCTGGTTTAGTTGTTGTTAGCCTCCTTCGGTCAATGTCGACCGTGGGTGTATATCACAAGCGTGTGATGCTCCGCAGCTTTTAGAACGACATAACAGTCCGATTCGGAAGGAACATTCTCTGCCACAGCACTTACAGCGATAAGCATACTCGGTCTAAGAATGTCAGTTGAACGCTGAACGCAGTATCTGCTCTTCCACCGCTTGCTGATGACGCTCTACACAGCACCTCTAATGTGAATGGTCAGGAGCAACTTCTTCCCAACTCTTAAGGTCAAGAGCTTTTATATCTTGCAAACGTCCTTGTACCGCAATTGCGGTCTGCCCAAAGTTCGACTAATTTCAACTCACATGACTCAGTCAGCGTAGGCGGCTATATCGTAGCGGGGTGAACATTCTCTGTAGACCAGCTTTAGAAAGCACTTCAGCATTCGTTACTTTGTCCACCCACGATATGTTCAAAATACGGTGGGTGTTTCGCAAATGGAAAACATTCAGCCTCCGTTCATGTGTTGCTCTACTCGTTCACGAAACTTGTTTGAATGCATGTTCCATTCGAGGTGTAGACACCTCTTCCCAGTTTGTTTGTGCTTACTCTTCTATCAAATCCGTAGCAATTTAAATCCCACCCTTCCCCATCTTTTAGGATTTTACTTTTTCATGGTTGTATGGCAGTTAAGCATTCGGTACGTGCTACCGGTGTAATGATGTCTATGATGATGATGATGTGTTGCGTGGAATGTCCAGGTTTCACTGCCGTACTGTAAAGAATTTAGTAGTATGCACGCGTTATAAATGGCTTAGTGACCTTTCTATTTAGCCAACCCTTATAAGCTCATTCTTCCAATGGTAATTAGCACGGAGATCTCGTTCCGTTTCATATGTCCTCTTCACATTTATTGATCCATTTTACCATCTGTGGAGTGATTCTGCCGAGTGCAAAATGCCACATCATCCGCGTGTTACCGTTTATAATTTAATCACGTATGTCGCTCTTTGTTTTGTTCGCATTTTGATGTAATACTTTCACCATCGTTCTTGTTGCGCGCTCGCTTGTTTGGCCACCTGACTGATTTCGCGTGTGGACTTAACTTGTCAGCGCTTTCGTCTAAATCAATCTATCCTACCGATGCATGAGCATTATTCATCGATCGTGGTTTGCAGTCGGAAATTCCACCCATAGTGAATCATCCCCGGCACGTCTAGCTCCCTGTTGCTGTTGTTTGTGTTTACCCTACGGAATCAACTCCAGAACCAGAATTGTTTGTTCCCTTTTCGTCTTGACGGCTGCAAAAAAATCGCTCGACGTTTTCGCAGACACGAGTGATTCCCCATGTTCTGGGTTTTTGCATTGTGACGTCATAATAAAAATGCGGTGAATTTTGAGGTTACCCATTGCGAACATTCTCACATGTGATTAATTCTAGCAACGTTTGAATCACGTTAAATGCTAACTCGTTTAGCAAGAATGTGCAATTGTGCAGCATTTCTGTGCTGTGCGGCTAACATCGTGCTAAATTGATTGGCCACCGGTAGTGAGCTGCATGCTGAAACAAGCTGGATTTTCACTACCATTTCTATTTTCTTTCTTATATCTGTCTAGGTCTGTGCAACCTGACCATATCTTAGCCCACGTGCAATCTCTGACAGTGCAGCACTTTGCCTGGATCAGGCTTGTGCTTTCATACTATCATACCAACTTGTTTGATCACATGAGTGCTTTTGCGGAACGCCTTGCATTTATGATTATATTGGTGTAGTCTGGGTGTACGGAATCGCACGCCTCGGGCCGAGCAAAGCGCCCCACGGATATAGATTGCACGCTGGCTGAGATACTGTCAGGGTGCTCAGTCCTGCCTGGGCCGTTGAAGTCTAGAACGAAGCACATCAACGTTTCGATACGCGAATTGATGCCACAAACCACCTGTTAACAGATCTCTTCGTTTGATTACATTTCATCTTTCTGGCTAAGCTATGCGCAAATTCCCCTCTTTGTACTTGTTTAAATCTCAGAAGTACATTCGATTTTTGAGCGATGTAATTTCGGGGAAATTTCCCTATCTCGTTATTTCGATGCATTCTCGACGATGATCAGATTGTTTGGTTTAGGGTTGTAACGCACTGGACACTCACGTGATCGCCTTTGTTCAGCAACAGCTTGCGTAATGACGCTCTGACGTCACGCTTTGTGTAACAAGCATGTTTTTTCAGCCCCACTCTGTGAAGTTGATCGCGTCGATTCGATAATACCATCGACCCGTCTCGATTGTCGCTGACTTGATTCATTCGTGAAACCTTCACTAGATTCCTCAGCACGATGACGTTCCCGCCTTCAGTCTTTAACAAGTTCAAGTTTTATTCATGAATCGGCAAGAACAATTTCAAATCACACTTTATGGTTTGTAAGACAAAAAGCCCTGGTAGCACAGTGGATGTGACATTCGAACGAATCCTGCGAATGGGAATTCATCGTTTTCCTAGCGCGGTTTTATTTGCCACTTCTGACTCGGAATAGCTTCTAAGCCTGGGCAACTTGACAGTATCTTAGCCCACGTGCAGTTTCTGACTGTGCGGCACTTCGCCTGAATCTGGCTTGTGCTTTCATACTATACCGTTTTAAGGGTTACCAGACTCTGACTTGGCTCATGCAGATGATGGCTTTGAGTGTTAAACTAGCTGCGTTTGGTGTGAGTTGTCTCCAAGTTTGGGGTCTTATGGGTGTGAAAATCTAAATTTATTCGAAAATGTGTGACCGATCGAGGAACCATAAAGAAGGAAGTGTATAAAAATCAGTTAGAGTAGTTTCTCTGTAACGTTTCGCTTCTGACCCAGAAGGTTCGTCAGACCAAGGGTGTCAGTAATAACAGAGATGAGGTTTATATTACATTCAACTGAGCGATCCCAATCTAGCTAAAAACTGCACAGGCCATGGAAGGCGCTGAGCTTGTTAAGATAGGCGAGATTATGGTCAATTGATTCACACACCCTAACTGCTGTGCAAGTTTTAATTGTGCTGGTTGTGTGTGCTGAATGATTTGCCTGCTTGTGTAATCCGTGTGCACAATAACGGTCACACAGGGTAGTGTTTATCTGCTACAGGCCCAGCCG